>OZ005740.1:276774679-276869461 GCA_963930735.1 Dioctria linearis | reverse complement strand
GCACCTTAGTAACCCCTTGAATATGCCGAAGCAACCGGCGTTTTGAATATTAGCTGGAAAGTTATTCCATAAACGAAAGATCTGAACATAGTAAGAATCCTCAAAGATGGCTCTCCGAAACCGTGGCATGACGTGGCATTTCGATTCCTGGCTGATTGAAAGAAATGAATATTATCAAGCAAATATTTTGGGGTGTTCGTGCGCAGTAAATTAAATAAAAAGTAAAGCGCTTTTAGGTTGAGATACGTGGACAGTGAGCAACCAAGAAGCTGTAATTTATAGGGCGACACATGGTCGAATCTGCGTAGGGCAAAGATAAATCTGATGCAGTCGTTGAAGGCAACTTCAAGCTTACGTCTACATGTGCTGTCAAGCTTAGGAAACACTAAGCTACCAAACGCGAAGTGTAGCAAAAGAAGAATTTTAACAAGCCGTAGTCGCATTCCTTTGCTTAATATATCGGCGGACAGCCAAAGCTGCCGAAGTCCATACTAAATCTTACGTATAGAAGCATTAACATGATCACAGCACTTCATATTGGAGTTGATAATTATGCCAAGATTTCTAAATCTATTCACTAATGTAAGATTAGTTCCGTTGAGCTCAGCTGCTGGAAGTTCATCAGTATGAATACTATTATTGTGGACTATCATATATTGTGATTTTGATGGATTCAATTTAAGCTGATTGGTTACTGACCATTTGTGTATATTTTTGAGGTCGTCATTTAAGCGAGCAAAGCAATCCTCTATTAGCCCAATAGGCCTGTCTAGGTATATCTGAACATCGTCAGCGCACATATGAAGTTTTGAATCTTTTATAACTTCCGGTAGGTCGTTAATAAATATACTGAACAAAAGAGGTTCAAGTACTGATCCCTGAGGAACTCCGCAATAGAGCGGTAGAAGACCAGATAAAGTATTTTCCACTTTAACTTGCTGCCACCTATCAGTTAGGTAATTCCGGATTAGCTGAACAGCAGAAGAACAAAAGCCAACAATTGGAGACAACTTATCCAAAATCATATGATGACTAATACTGTCGAATGCCTTAGAAAAATCCAAGAGCACAAGAACGCTAATGTGATCCTTATCAAGTGAACATCGTATATCATTGGTCACTTTTAGTACAGCTGATTCACAGCTATGGTGAGAACGGAAACCGGACTGCCATTCAGAGAGAAAGCTCGTATCCTCCAAGTACTCCTGTATCTGCGCGGCCATCAACTTTTCTAAAACTTTAGAAAAAAAAACACAAAATGCTAATCGGCCGCAGATCATTCATATCTTTCGGAGATATCTTTTTTGGAAGTGCTAGCACCGTGGCAGTCCTCCGTAAGCGCGGAAAAGTTGAGAAGGTCAAGCAGGAATTAAAGACATGTAATAAATGTCTAATTATGAACGGTAAAACAATTTTAATGAATCGCGGAGAAACTTCATCCGCTCCCACCGCATCTGATCGTATCGCATGGATAGCCCTTAACACCTCACTTGCATCAACACAACGGAAAGAGAAAGTTATTTCGTGTTCAGTTAAAGGAGAAGAGTCATAAGAGAGATCTGTTTGAGCTGGAGCTTGGCGAACGGAAGTGAAGAAAGCATTTAATTTATCCGGGCTGAATTCGCGCACAAGACTAAACTCCTTTCCACTAATGGCGGCCCTCTTAAGATTTTTCCACAGTATCCTTGGGGACAAGTTGGGGTTCAGTTTCGATGTAAAATACAAACGCTTTGACCTTCGAATTTCCGCAGTAACTCGATTTCGATCCAGTCTGTACAATTGCCTGCTGTAGCTAGTTTTAGCACGACGATGGAGTCGATAGAGATACTTTCTCTCAATAATGAGAGTAGATATTTCAGCAGAAAACCATGGACATCCAGTGGCCAAAATGCGCTTTCTTTTCAGCGGAACATGCCTCTCATACAAACATTTTATTCGACTGTTCAGAATATTTGCTTGTTCGTCTGTTGAGGAAGTATTATGTAGGGCAGACCAATCTAAAGAATCACACTCGATAGCAACATCTCGCAGATTAATATTTTTATAGTCCCTCAATTGGATCACCTCGGCCTCTGGAAGTCTTAAGGGAATCATGTAGCTTAAAAAAAGTATGTCATGATCGAAAATACTGGGAGAGCTAAGCTGGCTATGAAAACAGACTCGCTCTGGATCTGATGTCAAAAATACGTCAAAAAGGGAGGGACTAGACGTATTAAAAAAGTAGGAAGGCAGTTGTTTACATAGGTTAGGTAAAGATTAGTAGTCAGGGTTAAAAATTCACTAGACGAAGCACAATGACGAAGAATATCGACATTAAAATCACCACCCAAAATAAGATGCTGATAACTATGAGTTAGTTGCGCTATGATTCCTTGAAACTCATCAAAATTGCCAGCGTTAAAATTTCCCGGTGGACAATATACAGCGCCAATTATACATTTAAAAGCAGCCAAGTTAACCTCCAACAAAAGAAAGTCTATACCGGGCATCTCTGGAGCTCCTACAATCTTTGCCGCATAGCAATCTCTTACGTACATTGCTACGCGACCACCAACTCTATGCTTCCGATCATTGCGGAATAGATTATACCCTTGTAAGCTAACTGAAGAGGAGAGAATATGTTCCCGTAACCACGTCTCGTTGACCAAAATAGCATGCAAATTTGACCCCAGGAACATTTGCTGCATTTCACCAATTTTATTTCTAATGCTTCTAGCATTGAATGAACATACATTACAGCCAAAACCCTCGAGAGTACTTCCCAAGCCATGAAACAGAAATCTATATGTGTGCGTGCTTAGTCAGTTTTCTAAAATGTTCTATATTGATACTTATGGAAAAGTGCTAAACATTGGCTTTATATATGCCATAGAGCCTAAACTACTATCCACAAAGGAAAATAGTCTTGTATTAATTTAAAGCTTGGGTCCTTACCTTCCCAAAGGCTAGATTTTCTATATACCTTACTTAACAAAATAATAAAATAGTTTTGATTATAAACTAACCTTACCATTTCACGCTCAATAACTCTCAGCTGAGTAATAATTGCATGTGTGTATGTGCAGCCGTAGTCCGAATCTGTAAGCAGCTACATTCAATATCATCAGCCCACGGCATGCCATGACGGCACAGCGACATTACAATGATTACTCAGCTGAGAGTTTTTGTTTGAGAAATCGTAGTCATTTGGTTAAGATACATTTTTTTAAATAATTTTGTTAGGAATGGTATGAAAATTTTGTTACGGTTCGGATGATACGAAGGCAAGCTCAAGATTATCGGAACACCATTTTTCTGTATGAATAGTAGTTTAGAGCGGGGGAGCTATTCAAATCAAACTTTTGTCAGTTTTACATAAGAGTACGGCAAATATTTTAGAATGTAAGGATAACGTTGGGACTCGCATGTGGTAGGGAGGGAGTCTGTTTCATGGCTTGTGAAGTATTCTCGAAGGTTTTGTTACAGCCCGATGCCCGACTACAAAGAACCTTCAACATTGTTCCCACCATGTCCAGAGAATACATATTGTTACGTGCCACAAAGTGACACAAGCGACATCTGTTGGAAATGGACACAACCTTAGGTTAGTGACATCCTAGTAAACTGGGTTTGGAGAATGGAATATTCAGGAAGGTTCTAGGATAATTCGTAGAGTATAAATTCGGCGCTGCTCACATCCAGGAGGCGAGTATTATTTCAGACAGCGAAGTGAACGAAGTAAACTATTTGGATTGCGATAATTAGAAGTACAGTACTAGCGATAAATAAAGAGTTCATTTGATAATTATTTGTGAATTTGTGAGAGTAAACAGTAAAGTTAAATAAAGAAAGAACTTTTGAATTATATCTGAAATATTGTGTTTTAAATAACGAACTAAGGCCACGCTCGTAACACCTGGTGTCAGAAGTAAAATAAAATCGCGAAATAAAGTGGTGGCATTTGACTTTGAAATTCAAAGAGTGATTAATTTTGTGAAATCGTGTGTAAAAATTCCGAAAGATAATTTTATATTAAACTGTGAAAGACGCAAGAATGGGACGCAAGCTAGAGGAGCTTCGCATACAGGAATTGAAAGTGGAGTTTGGGGAAGCGGTCATTACAAACTACTGGCCTAAAGAATGTTCTAGTCGAGCGACTTAGACAAGCGTTGATAGAGGAAGAAAAGAATCCTGATACATACGTTTTCGAGGAAGAACCAGAAACTGAAGAAGAGCCCGCGATGAACATAGAACAGCTTTTGGGTACTTTAATGACCAAAATGGAGCTTTCAACCCTGCAAGTGAAAAATGCCCTTGAGGAACAAAAGAATGCTTTTGAGGAACAAAAGAATGCTTTTGAGGAACAAAAGAATTCTCTAGAAGCGCGTTTGGATGAACAAAAGAATTCTCTGGAAGCCCGTTTGGATGATCAAAAGATTGCCCTTGAGGAACAAAAGAATTCTCTAGAAGCGCGTTTGGATGAACAAAAGAATTCTCTGGAAGCCCGTTGGGATGAACAAAAGTGTTCTTTGCAGAATTGTCTAGAAACCTGTTTGGAGGAACAGAAGACTTTTCTTAAAAATTCATTAGACGAGCAAAATGTAAAAATTGAAGGAATCCAGCAGCAAGTGCTGGAAGTTCAACAAAATGTTACGGAGAAGCTTGACAACTTTAAAGCAGATTTGGATAGAACGAAGTATCGACAATCTCGGCACGAAGGAACGGAAATATCCGGTGCAGAATGAAACTCCAATATTTGATGGACAAAATTCGTGGCATATTTTCAAGAGACAGTTTGAGGCAGCTTCCGAAGTAAACGGATGGAATGATGCAGACAAAGCTACAGCTCTGGTATTAGCACTTCGAGATTCTGCATCAGAGCTTTTACAAACTATACCGATAGAAAGGCAACGTGATTATACTTCATTAGTACAGTCGATAGAGTTACGTTATGGAGATGAACACATGCAGCAAGTATATCGCCTGCAGTTACGCAACAGGAATCAAAAGCATGGCGAGTCACTACAACAACTGCAGGCTGATGTGGAGAGATTAGATTATCTTTCGTACTCTAGCGTAAATGCAAATTTCCTTAATGAAGTGGCAACAGAGGCATTTGTGAACGCTATTGCAGATCAAAATTTACAACAAGCGTTAAGGCTAGCAGGAAAGAAATCAACAGCAGAAGCACTAGCCTATGCATTAGCGTATGAATCTGCCAGGCAAGCTTCTCGAAGTGCAGTACGAGTGAGAGAAATTTCGGTGGATTTTCGGGACTGCAGAAAACGCCGACGAATGGAAGCGCTAGAAGAAGGGCAGAGATATCGAGATGGGCAAAGATATCGAGCTGGGCAGCAGACTCGCAGCAGAATACCGTCATCAGAGACCACTCGTTCGCGTGATGTCATTCGATGCTGGAAATGTAGTAGACTGGGACACCTGCAAAACGACTGTAGGAAACGAGGACGAATGCAAACAACAGAAGAAGTAGGGAGAAGATGGCGAGCTAAAGAGCAAGCTTTCCGTGGAGAGACTAGACTGCAACCTCATGACTTTGAAATCCCATACCGCAAAGTACGTATCCACGGAAATGCAGAAGCTTTTTCACAACGTCCATGCAATCCTGAATGGCAACATTGCGGACGGATGGAAGAAAAAGATGACGATGACTACAATGATGATAACGAAAGTCGAAAGAAGAAAGGAAAGAAATCCAAAGATGATGATGATTACGGTGATAAAACTAAAAAGAAGAAAGGAAAGAAATCCAAGAGCGAGGACAATGAAAGAAAGAAAAAGACGAAAAGTAAAGGGTCTAAAAATGCTGATAATGACGATGATATGGGTATAATGAAGGTCGGAAAAGGTAATGGCAAAGGTTCTGACGATGATGATAAAAAGAAGCGCAAAGGTGGCAATGAAAGGATGACAACGGGAATCAAAAGGGCAAGAAATTTGAGGACAAAGGAATCAAAGATAAAAGACGAGAGAAAAATCAAAGCATGGAAGAGTGTTTCAACAGAATATAATCAGCGCGATTGGGCTCGACATATTCCTATATTTCTAATGGCTTATATATCAGCTGTTTACAATATGACCAGACAAAGCCCATCTAAGGTCATATTCGGAAAGGAAATGCGCTTACCTAGCGACCTGAAGTTTGGTATACCCCAAGGCGAACAAAAGTTACCAGAAGACTACGTACCAAAGCTCAGGCAACGATTAGCTGATGTGCACGAGGCCACGAGACGTTCTTCAAAGTTATCACAACACTGGGAGGGACCGTATGCAGTTAAAACTAAAATTAATAACATTCCATTAAAGAATCAGCGCGGTACAAGATGCAAAAGAAAAATCGTTCATCTAGATCGCTTTGGTCAATACGGAGAGCATCAAGACCGTGGATCATCTGTTGTTCGGGACGAACAAATTTTAAGAAGGGGCAGTGTTACGTGCCACAAATTGACACAAGCGACATCTGTTGGAAATGGAAACAACCTTAGGTTAGTGACATCCTAGTAAACTGGGTTTGGAGAATGGAATATTCAGGAAGGTTCTAGGATAATTCGTAGAGTATAAATATGGCGCTGCTCACATCCAGGAGGCGAGTATTATTTCAGACAGCGAAGTGAGAAGTGAACGAAGTAAACTATTTGGATTGCGATAATTAGAAGTACAGTACTAGCGATAAATAAAGAGTTCATTTGATAATTATTTGTGAATTTGTGAGAGTAAACAGTAAAGTTAAATAAAGAAAGAACTTTTGAATTATATCTGAAATATTGTGTTTTAAATAACGAACTAAGGCCACGCTCGTAACAATATTACGCATATCGAATATGAGTTACTAACACACCAGGTGCTAGTAACACATTCAAGGGGCAGAGCAATACCATAGTCACTGTAAGGCGACAAGAAGCACACCAAAAGAACGCTGACAACATTTTCGATTTGACAAGAAATAGAGAAATAATTAACCTGTAAATTTAAGAGTAATAGAGAACTATAAAGATATATAGATTTAGACCGGGCGAAAATTATGAAAGAGTAAACAAAAAAGAAAAAGTAGAGAAGAGAAAAATATGACATTATTAATAGCTACCATTAGATCATATTAAAACACTCCAACCTCAGCACGTATTAAATTATCGTCATTGCCGGAATCCAACTGCAATTCATCGTTACTGGTCCAGCTCAGCCCGCCGCACTTTCTCAGTCTGGAGGGTCGATCGTTTTCTCCACGCTTGAGGTAAACGAAGCCGCCACGAGCGAAAACTGAATGCAATAGTCCCTGCTTCCGCTGACTTAGAGCTTCGTTGGCTTTTTCAAGCGATGAAAGGAGATCGCGCCGTAAGTTAAAATAAGGTGAACCAGAAGTAGTGTAGACTATTGCGATATATATCTGTGAGTAGAATTATCGTATTAAATAATTAGTACACAATCTCTTAAGGAACCGCACAGAGAACTCTTCCACCGAAAAGAGTACATGGCCAGCAACATTCTGAGGTTGGATATTTGCATTATCTTAAATTTTGACAGCCCTAGCGACTATCTTTATGTCATCGCAACCATTATAACTCAGGCTTCATGGCTTATAATATCCATAACGCTGCATTTTGAAAAACGCGACCGGTCCAGTATGGCCTCGTTAAATTGATAGAAATTGAATTAACAGACTAATTCCAATCAGTTTCCTGACATTTCTTTCTTATGCCATTTGCTCCTGAAACAACGTGGATTATAAATTTTTGTAAACGACATAAATTCAGTAAAAGTGAGTAAAAATCTCTGGCCGTAGGCTATTCAGCAGAGTATGTACATTTTCAATGTGACTAGCTGATATTAATACTTTCAATAAGTATCATGTAGGCTAACGGTAGAATCTGAGTTCTTTAAATCATAAATTTTTCTCACCTGATCCTCCAATCTTTTTTCACTTTATTAACTTCTCATTATTTACCTGGAAGGCACCTTGGGGCTGCTGAAAGCCAGATTCCCCTTTACAAATGACAAAGTTTTACTTTCATACATTTTTTACTGATTGAATATTTTTTTTGGAAAACTCTAATGAACTCAGGGGCCTTGTAGATAAAATAATCATGTTCATGTTATCCACCGTTATAGCTTTATCCAGAGTCACTGCTATTATTCTAGAATATATTTATATCGTAGAATGCAGCCTTCGGAAGCGAAATCTAACCAAAAATTACTGCGAATTGTAGTCACATACGTTATAAGGGTCTCATATGAATGATATTTGAAATATCGTCAAACGATATTCCCCTGCTAAAATGGAGTAAGTATACGCTCCAGTGCGATTTTTCTGCATGTTACTTTATAAACCTTCATTATATTTTGATGGAAATGAAACTTCCACTATTAATCACAACTGCTGACGGGGTTAGGATGGCTCTTAGATGTTAAACTGAGTTTACAGTGCAAAATTGAAGGCAAACATAATTTCCTGCCATAAACATAACCTTATTGCGACATTAGCAAGTAACAAATTAAGTGCATCGTCATCTAGTCAAGGTGCCTTTGGGAAAGTAATGGCGGAATTCACTTACCATAGTTCGTATAATATAATTGTAATTCTATCGAAGTTTTACTTTCCTCAAAGTTGTCGCTGTGAATGTTTCTGTGTGTTACCAATGGCCTCCCCCGGCAGTACTCTTGTAAAATCATACAGATCTGAACTGCTGAACTGAAACTTGCCTTGTATACATATATTGATGTGATTTATATTCGTATAGAGGACATATAACAAAAAGGACTTAATATGGTCGTATTATCTCTACCCATGCCTTAAATCAACCAGACTAGTTGCTTGAAAGTTTTATTTAGTGTTTGTGTACTAACTATCCACAAATCCATTAATATTTTAATTCATAAAAGCACTCACATATAAGTGGAATTTGTAATAAATTTAAAGGCTTAACTCAATTTCGGAATCAGTTACATTTGAGTATTTAGCAGATAACCAACTGCAGGCTGAATAAACCCATTCTATAAAGCTCATACGTTCGCCCATAAAATTATTTGTACTTAAAAGTCGGGTTGGAGAGATAAAAAAAAAACTGCCTAATAAAATACATGAGCATCGCTTGAGTGTGTAAGAGACTTTTGCAAAACCTTCTACGACTGTTTATTTTAAGACGGTCTGACGCCATATAAAACCAAAAGATAAACAACCGAGGCCCATAAAACTGATTGCCGAAATAAGATTTACCTACTGGAAAATATGATATATAACCGTAAAATAAATGAATTACAGCATAAAATATTAACAGCAACAGTGAAGGGACAAATAAAAATAAATAAAAATTTTTTATTTCGATACTAAAGTGAAGCTATCGGTCTCTTGCAGATGCAGTTCAATATTAACCAGCCATATGTAACTGAAAATTGGAGTGATTGCTATGGTTAAAGTAAATATAAACTTGTAGTTTCATGAATATATAGCTTGGGATCTGTATACATATTTACATTACAGAGCAATTATTATTATAATAAGGTCGGGTTGTTTCCGTAATTTATATTCATTTAAATACAAAAATGGTTTATTGCAAAAATTCGTAACCAAGAGCACGAAAAAGTATCCCTTAATGAAATTTTTTTCCAAAATTTCAAAAAAGGCAAAAAGTGAATCCAACTTAGGATCCCAACTCGGGGATTACACGAGTCAGTAGATCTGACACTTGCACAGGGTCGTTTAAACACCTGCTGACTACTCTTTTTTACTAACTAGTCTGTACTGACAAGATTTCTGACAAGTCAGTACGTGCTGTCAATAAACTGTCAAAGGGAGGATGTTTACGTGCCAAAATAGGTATATTAGTTAAAAGATTTAATTGAACACTTTTTCCCGTTGAAAAGCAATATTGCCAGATTTAGAACAATTTAAAGAAATTTCGTCACGTATTTGATTGTGTTTGATAAATATTTATTATTATTCGTTGTAGGAAGACGATTTAGACATTTTTGCTAGTCGAAACACTGATAGCAATAGCAATCCCAATTTAGGTGACACTATACCCGAAAAAATGCTCTAAAAAGTCATTAGGCAAAGATAAATATTATTGTGTAATAGAAAATGTACTAGAGTTTACATCGCAAGCAATAAAAAGAACAGCTAACGAAGAAATTGACTCGTTTTTTCAATCCCTCAGGAGGTTGTCCGAAAAAGATGCTTTGCTGTTTATGCAAGAAATTTAGCAAAACTTAATGAATAGGCGATTGGATACAGTTTCAGCAAGAAAAAGGATAAAAATCATACGGAGACAACGCATCTTTAGGCGGATATCAAGATCGCCTGCCCCATCGGCATTAAAAATGAAAATGCAGCCACTGAATAATATGCACAGTATTTTTAGTGTCAGAATAAATACCCTACAAGTGCACGCAATATTCAAAATTAATATAATGACATATAAAAAGTTTATTTTGAATTACATATTTATTTATTTTTTTAATACCTTAAGAGGAGTCAGTACCAATATTTGCAAGTTTCATACATTTTTCAATGCAAATTTCTGCCAAACTATTTGTAGCGGAATAATGATTTATATCTCAAATTAAAGGTAATGAAGAAGTCTAGTAAATAACGTCGGCAAAAATTAAAAAAAGGTGTATTAGAATGGAGATATTAGCTCGGAAGCTTGTAAGAAATTGTACAAATTCCTGTGGGTAGGTGTTCTTATTTCTTCAAATTGTGACTGTTTTAGAAAGATATGTAAGGCCTAGATCTAGCAAGTAACGTAAAGGTTTTTTCTCCAATTTTAGTAGCGCTGTTTATATTATTTCGACTCTAATAGTACTTGTTTTTTCTCCTGACATTTCACCGACTAGAAATTGCAATATTTATTTGAAAGTTGTTTAAATACAAGGCAAAATAGCATATTTAACAATTATGGGCAAACAAAATTTAGGAGACTTAACTCTCGTTAAAAATTTTCAATTTATGTGAACTGAAAATTTTTATGTTTCCTCTTAATTTGCATGGTGTTGTCGGATGTTGGGTTTCCATCCTCTTAAGGGGGGTTACAAAAAAAAAAAAAAGAGCTCACGATTTCTGTTCTCAAAAGTGCAATTTGAAAATTCAAACAAATCACTATATTGTGCTCCAAAGCATTTCGGGCATTTGCACAGCATGGCGAGATTTTAGATTTTCTGTCGGATTTTTGATAGAATTTTTTCGGAACTTATTAAATAATTTGCGTGATGAGCAGGCAAGAGGCGAGCGAAATGTGTGCACTCTGTACTGTCGGTCAGACACTTTTCCTTGTAATTTGTCTGGCTTCATTTATAGCTTGGGCAAATTTTGTTTTACTGAAGCTGCTCATCAAATAAAACTCTTCCGGGAACTCTGAGTTGAAATGTTTGATATAATTTTGGCAATGTTCACACTATGTCAGTTTTACCATTTTATTAACTAGATAACCAAAGAACTACTTTAATGAATTAGATTTGACTTTACCAACAACCATTTTCTCCTTCCTACAGCTTCACTAAAACCCATTCGGGATTAAGATCCATACAATAAAATAAAAATATCAGGACTGTACATTTTGAGATATTCAAGGATAACCAAAATATCCTTGAAAGCAAATTTTCAGAAAAATGACTTTGAATAATTTTTCTCGGAAACCTTAAAGCTTCCCAAAATAAATAACGTTTATTTCATGGAGATAAGATTATAACGTTACATCTACTCTATCTCGGTCATATATGGATCGCATATTTCATCAAATTTAAAAAAAAAAAAAAAATTACACAAAATTGGTCGATTTTCTGTGCAACGGCTTACAGAATTATATATTTCATATACATAAATGTATATACCTAGTAACATTCAGTTTTCTCTTGTTTATTCCATAATTTTTGGACCGAATATGACTAGCACGTCCCATGATTGAATACTAGTTACTCACAATTAGAAACAAATAGATATAAATAGAACTGCCAAAATAATATCTCGCTTGTCAACCAAAAATAAGAAATTACCAATGATAAAACTTAAAATATTCCGCAAAATCTACACTCATATACCTAATGCAGAAAATGGCGGCATAAACTTTCCGACCCTGTACACTACAACTCACCGCAGAACTTTCAAAACAAGTGGATGCTTTCCAAGAGCACATCATTCCATTTGACGGTGATGAAATTAATTAAAAACGCCAAATTATATGCAAAATATATAAAAACAAGAAATTTTTATCGTTACCACGGCTAACATTATTAACTTTATTTTCTTTATCATTGCACTAAACAATTTGAGTTTTTCAAAATAGACAGAAAAAGGTTCGATCTTTGATACAAATTAAACTTTCTTTCCAATAATATCAAAATTGTAATAGTTATTTGTCTCTGAAAATAGCAACTTTCAAACCAAAATATATTCGTAAGCAAAAAATTTTTTTTATTTGTTTTCTCTTCGTCACTTCCTCTTCCACTTCAAGATCTTCCATACTCAAGTACAGATTTATCTACTTGATGTACCATTATTATGTTATTATGTACCAAACTTTGCAAATTTCACAAATTTGAGAATTTTCTAAATTTCCAATTACATACATATAAAACACCGAAATGTTTATTTTTGACACGTCATTGCCTAAGTTTATGCTTTTTCTCAAACTATGTGACTTGATGCAAAGTCATATTAACTTTTCGTGTTTTTTAAGATTTCAGTAATAACCCCCCTTAAGGAATATCGGTAGTTCACGGTTCACGGACACGTAATAGTAGAATATATTGTAGAAAAGAACACCAAAATTTATAAACTAATTCCTAATTAATGTGCCACCAATTCATGTATATTAATTACCACGAAATAATAAGGTTATAAGATTGAAGTGCGATTAAATATTATTATATTATATTATATTAAATATTTTATATTATTAAATGAAATCAATTTAATTCGTAGTTAAAAAAAACATCGAAGGAAGAAGTTATCATTATTACTATGAAAAAATATGCAAATTTCAAGTAATATTTTGCATTAATAATTACAAAAAATACGTTGTATCAAATGAGCTGTCTTATACATTCAAGGTTCTAAACTCATAGAATTAAGGTCTTGTTTTCTTAGTTCTATAAGATTGTTACTTGGATAGAACCGCATATTTTCATTATGTTAAGAAAATCGGGGTCATTTGATTTAATGAAATTATATGCTTGTTCCAGTGATTCCTTTATGTCGTTAGTTTCATTAATGTTAAGACAAATTAATGAAATTTTACTTGGTTCAACAATATACTGGCAAAATTAAGACTAAACATTAAAATTAAATTTACAACTAACATAATTTTAATAGCATAATAAAAACAAATGAAAAGATAAATATAAATAAATAAAATTAAGGGCAAATAACAATCTTTTCTTTCTTTCCCTTCTACTTTTTTCATGGCTCACATATACTATGTAAATTACTTTTAGAAATTAGTTATAAAAGTGAAAATTCAGTTCATGACTTTAGTTTAAATGGTTTTCTTTTTCCAACTTTTAATTCACTTTTCTATCATTTTATTTGTTGCAATTATTTTTGATAAGGACATTTAATTGTTGTCTTATACATATTATTTTAAATAAATAAATTAAAATTTAAATTGCATATGTAAAATATTTTAATATTTCATTATACGTCAATATTTTGTGGAGCTCCTATCTTAAGTAGCACCATATTACTTAAAACTCGTATAAAACATATGTGTGTCATTTGACGTCGATATAACTGTGAGTTTCGTCATTGAGTTAAGTTTTATTGTAGTCACAATTAATTAGTTTTATAAACATCGCAAATAAGTCTTTAAACCCAAGCAGCATTTAAGCTGGCAGCAACTAAGTTCAAGTGGACTGGGACGTAAAAAAGTTTCTATAACGTTACAGTGACTAAAATACTAACTTTAGTATAGATGGCCAACTTGTAAATGCATTCTGTAGTATTTGGACGCAAAATGCCACTTCAGTAAGTCATCAGGCAGTCCCACGCGATTAATTTCTTCAAGATGTTCCCAAATCATCCCAGTGACATTTATTTCTCTACCTCAAAGCTCCTGCCTAGCGGAGAAGGCATTATAAAGATTATTTATAAATACAAGAAGAAAAAACAACCGCCTCGTCCGGGGTTTGAAACCGGGACCTTCCGCTTGCCGGGGCGACTGCTCTTACTAACGAGACAGATGACTTTCCCTCTTGCATTTATCAAATTTGTAACTAAAACTGAATTTACAATTTATTTGTGCGCTTTCATCGTTACTGGTTAATGCCAGCTGAAAGCAAACGTGGCTTAGTAGGCTAGTTACTAATCGCTCATATTTTTCACTAGTATACCAATAATGAATTACAATACGGCTTAAATGTCAAAAAGGGCTAAAAGAAAGGTTTTTACACATTTTTCCACTTATTACAGCCTAGTCAGTAAGTGTCTAAGGTCAAAACAACATATAGGTAAGAACATTACTTTGATTACCATATCATTTATAAACAATGTTAAGAATGTTTGTTCGACGCCGAACGCACGAGGTATAGAAGTAATCTGACAAACTTTTATATGAGTCGCGTTAAAGTCGAAGGGAATACACAGCCAGTACCGTTATATAAGAGTCGTGCAAGAGTTGTTTATTAGTCATATCCCAGCAAACGTATTACCGAATTTCGTTTTCAGCGAAACATTATCGAATTCCGAATAATTCGAGTCGTCGGTACGCTCATTTCTTTTTAATTTTGACTTCTGTTCAATTTTCAGAAGTGATAGAAGTAAAAATTTCTTGTATTTTTATTGTGGCCTAAAAGTGTAGTAAACCTCACAGAAAAGTATATTTTCATACTCGAGTCTTCTTTGAAAAAACGAATCGATATCGAAACGGGTCAACGAGTTATTACCTGTTACACTCCTTAGACAGAATATCTTCATAAAGATTTCGATTTTCATTTCCTTGAAGTAAAATAAAGGAAATTGTTTTTGTCTTTAACGGGAGATAGCATGATTTTTGCTGACAAAAATAATATCATTTAACCTCTGACAAAAGCACCACTATCGACAAGAGTCAGTCAGAAATGAAATAATTTTCTGAAATGCGCATGAATTTCGCAACGGAATAAATTCTCAGAGCTTACAGTTTCTACTTTCTACTTGACTCTTCAGAGTAGGTAAAACTTCGAGTATATTTAGTTAAAATGAAAAATTATCGAAAAATCAGATCAGCAAATTGTTTTAAGTCAAAACTTCGATTTCATCTTGGAAAACAGAAGTATTCTCAAATGATGGATTTTATTTACTTTCGAAACTATTTCCTTGTTACTTCTTCGGGAATTGTTGGCAAAAGCAAAACTTCTAGAAATTGTTTGCTGGGTTGACCTGTATATACAAGGTGGGCCAAAAGTCACCATGGGGGCCAAAAGTCACCAAGGGGTTTAAAAATTTAATAACTTTTTCGTTTATATATTTTTTTTTATTTTCTTTTTTTAGATTATATAAATAACATCTGGAGAATAAATAATGGAGAGATTGACAACTGAACAAAGAACCAGAATAATACAGCGTGGGCCAAAAGTCACCATGGGGTTTAAAAATGCTCTTTGCGTTAAAATAATTGATCGCTGATTTAAGTAATAAAATTCTATTATTCTGGTTCTTTGTTCAGTTGTGAATCTCTCCATTATTTATTCTCCAGATGTTATTTATATAATCTAAAAAAAAAAAAATAAAAAAAAATATAAACGAAAAAGTTATTAAATTTTTAAACCCCATGGTGACTTTTGGCCCCCATGTTGACTTTTGGCCCACCCTGTACATCGCTATGCAGTCACAAATAAATACGACATATTGTTATGGAAAGAAAATTAAAACAATTAAAAATATGAGAATTCTTTTTCCATTCACTAAGATTTTGATGTGGAAAATTGAAGGATCTGATTCAATTCGCTTAAAATACATTTTATAGTCAAAAATAAAATTATGTAATTTCAATAGATAGTAGACTGTAGATTGTAATAAATATTAGGCCCATAATATTTACGCATCTATTTTACAAAACTACACAATAAAGTTTGCTCTGCAATACTTTTCAACATTTACGAGAAAAGCTTACATAGTTACTAGAAGGAGTTAAACTTCCATCTTAATTCTGACTTTCAAAAGACGAAAAAGCTTCATCAAAGTTATTTCAGGATTTTACTATTGTATACTGTAATGCAATTAATCAATCATGCCAAAAACGTAAAGCATATGCAAAATGGTCGCGCGTTAAGCTTTCAAATTTACAACTCTCCTCTGATACTTGTTTAACTTTATTTATGTTGTGAGAAAGTTAGATTAGGGGTTACAAATAGCTACAACATGGTCATATACATAACTAAAATATGATTTCCCATTTTTGTTTTATGAACGTCCTTTTAAGCGATTTAATCACGTCAATGGAGTAAGTCGTTATGACCATAGTCAGCCATAAGAAAGTGACCCGAATTTCTTATGACTCGATTGTACTACTTGCGATTACTATGAGTATAACTTTAAGTATTCGTTCTGACATCACATTAATTAATTTTCGCAAAGATTCGAGATGTAATTCATTCCAAATCCTTTTTATTGCATCCTTAAGATCTTGGTCTGTTGCATCAATATTGCATCCAGTGCTGAAAAATAGAGTGAACGCTAGCATTGTCGTGTCAGAATAAAAAATTTATACAATCATCTCCAGCGTCGGAATATTTATTCAATGCAAATTTAAGTATATCTTTATTAGTTGCAGCATTAGTTTGAGGAGAAAGCTTACCAAGAGAATATTTCTTGGATATAAAAGAAAAATCTGAATACCCTTACACTCCCTCGGCAGAAATTTCGGCTTATTCTTATATCTTAATTGGTTCTGAAAACATGGCAATTACATTAATAATCATTAGAGTCATTGAAATTGAATTTCTTTTAATAGCTGAAAAAAACTAACTTCCTCTTATCTGCTTAAGACATGCAATGCTGGGCAAAATTGAGACTGCTTTCTTTGTGTGATGTAGTTAGTTCTCGATTTTATAAAGTTTCTGATTTTTTGTCAAATTTGCTGCATTCGAAGAATAGTTGCAGTCAGCTTGAGATGTGCTTTAATTCATTCATTTATTTAATTATAGTGTACAGAATTCATCTCACAGATTATGAAAAACTTACATAATTGTTATAAATTATTATTAGTATTAGAAAACAGAAATTCATGCCAAAATAATAAGTATTTCAATTTAAATATTTTTGCATGTTTAAAATAAATACTAAAAATCATTGCTTATTACGAAATTTAATCTTTAAGCATTACTAATGTTAGCTTAAACTTATTCTAAAGAATAGATAGAGAAAATATGGTCCATTAATAAGAATATTACCTCACACCCTACAAATAGGGAACATCTAAGAATTCAACAATAAAATTGGAGGAATAATTTTGAAAAGTGGGCACAAGAGAGGAAAAACTTTTCCGGTAGAAAGTTCTACAAGACAGCATACCTACAAAAGTAGAAGAGAAGTTTAATTAAAGAAAACATGGCTAAAATTAGATCGCCAGTCAAGTTTTTATTTATTTTCTTGGCATAATCTCGGAGAATAGAAGCCGCCATATTTCTGCGAACTGAAGGAGAATCCTGAGGATTTCATGCACGTGGAAGGAATCACAGCCTCGTAATTACATTGAATATAAAATAATTTGTGACAAGACTAATTTAATTCAAAAATTCTCATCAGCAAGTAAAAAACCTAGTAACAAATTCTTCTAACAGCGCTACTGTTTGGTTAGAATTATATTTTAGGGCGGCCGTTGGGAAGATAAATAATTTTTTTATTAGGTATATTTTTTTTTTGTGAAACGGAACTTGAATTTTTTTTTGTTTTTAAATACATTTTTGTGAAATTTAAATAAATATTTTTTAAAAGAGAGTAACCTAAAAATACAAATTTTAATCTAGTTAGTATATAACTGTAAGACTGTAACAGACAAATAATTATTTTTGTATACACTCATATGGAGACAAAATAATTACAGCATATTTGAATAGAGGAATAATAGTGGTGGACAAAATTCTAAGAGTACCAATATGTGGAAATGCTTTAGAAAATAATTTTATGGAACCAACAAAGTTATAGCATTTCAAACATATACAGGGTGATCTGAAAAGTGACGTACAAAGGTAAAATTTAGGGCCTCATATTTACGGGTATCCGAATCAGCCCCATGTATGATATGCGATTTTTCGTAGTTTTCGAGTTATGATTTTTTTCGGGATTTTTCCCTAAACTACTAAATTGACCACATTTTTGGTCATGGTGACTTGAATAATTTAGCTGAATATTAGGTCGATCCAATGCAAAATGATTTGATTCCACAGATAATACCATTGCGCCAAAAGAAATTTTTAAATTCCATAAAGTTCAAAAATAATAAAATGTGCCAAAATCTTTGAGGGCGATTTAAAAAAAAAAGTCACAACTATTTTAAAGACTTCCTCATTTCATTGATTATTTACCGCGTAAATTTTTTTGAGATATCTCTACGGCATCATACCTAAAATTCAGTTCAAAACGTACTAAGGCTTTAATCTATTCGAACTGAGATACTAGATTTTTCGCACCTTAGATCGGATCTAACTCGGTAGGGTTATGTCCGATCAGAAACCGAGTTTTACTGTTCCCTTCAGCTTATTACCAAATGCAATTCTTAGACGATTTTTTTCCACTGCATACTTTTAGGGCGGGAGGTAGGAGCCCCCGCAGAACGGTAGTTCCAATACGGCATGTTGCATATCAAATTAAAAGTCTCGGCGGGTGGTGTACATTTCTTTGATTCAAAAAACTCTTTTGGGACGTTTTTTGCTGCCGGAATACACATTTTCATGCACTTTTGTCACGTACACCCCAGTTACCATCTCAGCGTCGAAGTTGATCCCGATACAATACAGTCGTGCTACTTTATGACCGTTGCCTTGTGCAACTCCATAAAAATAATGCATTTCTGCATATTCACTTAACGTGTAGCTGATTGAACTGTCAACAAATATTCTTGGTGAAGGTCTGTATTTTTGAATGAGGATATAATACAAATTAAAAGGAAACTTTTATTTTATAATTCAAAAGCTTTAACTATAAAAGGCTGTTCGCCCTCTCGCGTCCACTCTAACAATGTTCTAATTCCTTGAAGTAAACAAAATAATTTTTATTTTTACAATCCAAAAAGTCTTGATATGTATTTTCGTTCATTGCGTAGTATGGCGAGTGTATATATTTTGTATTATTATCGAAGCTTAGTGTGCAGCGCAGTTCTTGAAATAACCCAGGAGCTGATCAATTTCCGTTTTAGATTTTAAATTTAAAGTTGAAAATTCAAGTCTGACCTGCTCAAATATAAGCTGTCCACTTCAGATCAAACCTTTTGTAGCTTCCATTAATGTTACGAAGCTGATCATTTTATGCTTGAAAGTGATAGAACAAGTTACAAATCGTCCCTAAAAATACCTTCTACAAATTTGAAAAAAAAAGTTTTTAAATGCCGATCCGGTCCAAAATTTTCAAAATCCCATTAAGCGATCATAACTCGGAAACTACGCAAAATCTCATAATATAGTACATGTGGATGATTCAGATACCCCTCAATATGAGGCAGCTAAATTTTACCTTTGCACGTCACTTTTCGTGCCAGTCTGTATGGTCCCATAAAACTAAATACAAAAATTATGCATATGAAAATTTCTTACTAGAAGCTACACCTCGGTAGTTTTGCTAATGTGATTTTAAGAATCATTCTTAATTACACAATTAAAGTATATCGGAATTATAAAGTGATTGTAAGTAAAAAGGAACATGACATTTTGAGATATTTCAAATAACAACACCAATTCGATAAACTAACATTCGAGGAAGCAACTTAGATTCTAGAAACAACTCTAAATCATCAGCATAAATTCAACAACGTCAGTACTTGAATATTTAATTAATATAATTTATGGAAAAAAGATAATTATATTGGATCGCAGTAAGTTCCTTGAGGAACTCCAGAGCTCACTTCAGTAATTCACGAAAAGTTTTATAAGAATATCAACAATATGTCTACGGTTTGTGGTGAAACTGTGTATATGTACAGCCAAGTCATTTTGAATTGCTGTCTGAATGAAATTAATGGATTAATTTGTGAATAATTCAAATGTATTACCATTCATCTTCCGTTTTGAAATTCATGCTCAAGACAGACAATATCTCTGCACAAATATACAATTTGTAGACACGTTTTTATTCTTTTTCTGTTAGTGGATATATTTTTAAGAATTTTATACTTTTTCTATTTTTATTAGTATAAGTATTTTTGGCTTTTTTTTCCAGAGCTATTGGCGCGAATTAAAATTATCAATGATGGCCGATATTTCTTTTATTTTCGCGAAAATTTCTGTGTGTGATATTCCCAATTCTGTAATGTTAAGTGAACTGTTTTCTTCGTTCCATAGATAATAAATTAAAAATTAAAAAAAACACTTTTTAAAAAGGTTTTGTTTCAAAATCCGTACTGAAAAGTACAAAATAATTTGCTACTGTTGTAGTAAAATTTCAACTGCCCAGAGTTTGCTTTGTTAGCCCAAGTAACATTGGAGGTTGAATTTCATACCATCAGGGACCGATCGGCCTAATTTGGTTTAAATTACGCGACTTAAGAATATAACCTCAAAGGTAAATTAAGAAGTTAACTATTATGGAAAATTAAAGTCATAATTCCTGCGGAAAAATAGGGATATAAATAAGGCAAATTTCCTAAGTCTGAGACAAATTTCCTTACTGTTTACCTAAATTTGACATCAACTTTAATTTTACTTAACTTTGAGGTCAAATTTAGAGAATGTACTGACTTTACAGAAAGATCTATTCCCAAGTTCAACCAGGATAACGCAAATATTCCCTAAATAATTCCCTATTCGATTGTGCTCGCACTCAAAGCCCGAGTTCTCAAAAAAGTTAACCTCAACGAAAACTGGACTAAATGGGAACGTTTAGCGAAATCCCTAATAGTTGAAATTATGTAAAAATACAACAAAAAATTAAAGTTCATTTATTTTTGTTTGGCTTCACTATCACTGCAATTAATGAACTGCTCCTCTCATTAAATCGCTTCATTAAGATTACAAATGTTGCTCCTATTTATATCGAAATCAGTCTGGTTCTGGAATACCATTGGCATCTTTTCTAAAAAATTCTACACTTGGTTTGGGCCAATACACTTGATTTTTTGCTCGCCAACCATGCGAAATATACGCATATTCAACTGCGTTTCCATTCACCCGCTTTTTAACAAATCTTGTATCAAAGAAGTTCGTAATATGGAGATATCTCTCTGTTTGACAATCAATTCAATTCTTTCAATTGTCATATCTCTTTTACCTATTTAATACATTTTAAAGAGAAATTCCATAATTTAGGGCGAAATGCCCTATTTCAAGTCGAAATTTCTTTATAGGAAAAAATCATCATTGACTTTGAACACAAAATTACATAAACAGGGATTTTTGCCATCATGGTCGAACATTTTGGCTATTTCGCCTTGCCATCTAGGAAAGTCGTGGTATAAGGAAATTTTTTAATCGGTCTAAGGGAATGAACAGAAAAATTGCATGATACCTTAATATAATTTTTCCCACAGTTACTGAAGAAAACAACCAAATAAATGATTTTTTCTTAATTTCAGAACGATTTAAGAAAATTTAAATTATCGTCAAGATTCTAAATGGCAAACCAAAGAATAATTAAAAAACAAAACTTTAAAATTATTATTTTTTAAATATACAAGACTTTTAAAGCGCTTGGTGTTTTCCGATATTTATCAAAAAAATGTTTGTCTGTTTTAAATTGAGCACTTTGAAGCTGAGAGAATTCATTTTGAATAAACCCATAATTTGTATATATTTTATTGAAGCAATATACTTCTCAAAATCATTCAAGTTAGAGTTGTGTGCCATGTTCATAATATTACATTACCTACTAGGGTAAATATACACATTCAATTTTTATAAAATGAAATCACTTCTACATTAACAAATAAGTTAACATGAGTTAAACTAGGTAGAAATTAAGTCGAGAGTAAGGAAAATTTACGTAAATTCGACGTGAAATTTACGTTAAATTTATCAAATCAAGAAAATGTGTCCTCTGCCCTATAGGGAAATATTGCCTAATTTCCCTAATATTTTTGTCGATACGACGCCCTCTCATTCCCACTAATTTACGTCGAATAGAAGTAAATTCGAGCTGAAAAAGAGGGGAAATGTTGCCTGAGAGTGTCTTTTGAAAGTTATAAAAATTATATAAAAATGTAATATAATTTCAAAATTTAATTAAATGCAAAATGAAAGGAAACTCTAGAGAACTTTTATGATGTATACCCATCATTGAGTGAATGCAAAATTAATTTACATTTTTTAGTGCGGATTTCGAAGCAATCTTTTATACAGATTTTTTTTATATAATATTTTTTTTTTTTTTAGTCTTACATTATTCTCCTTAAGGAATTTCAGTCCTAAAAAAATTTTTACAAAGACAGTTTCATCAATTTACTATCCAATTAAAAAAAAATTTACGTGCAACGTTAAGCTCCGTTCCACAAAACTATGATGATTCGAACTCACGGCCCTATGCCTCAAGCTCTACCGATTGAGCTAGATGGTCATGTTCGTGGTGACCTATTGCAACTTATCTAAGTACATTAAATTGAGTTCATTCTCACAGACTCAAATACGCCCAAAATAGGTTGAAAGTCAGTAGGCTGAAGTAAATTGTTCAATAAAAACTGCAATTCTAAAATATAGATACATTTTGCTGCAGTCTTGTACATGCCTCTAAACAATTAATGAAAAATATGTTTTTTTTTTTTAAGAAAGTTGTTAGCTTTGTCTTGATTTCGCAGTAAAAAAAATTGTACATTTTCTTTACAATTAAACAAACAAGTAAAAATGCTAGAATTCATATTCTAAACAAGTATTTAGCACAATAAAAACGTCTCGACCTGATCAACACGTTCTCAGGCATTGTCAAAATATATAATGCAAAACGAAATTTTTTAAAGCAACCCCTCGAAGGAGTTGCCGGTTTTACTCGAGATATCGTACGCACAGACGGACGGACATGCAAAAATCAAAATAACTTTTAATTTTATGCATGGGTGTCCAATCCATTTTGCTCTACCATCATTAATTCTGTGCATTACAAACGGAATAAAAAACTTAGTATACCCTTTACATTTCATCTAGGATATAAAAAGGAAAAACATTTACCCATGCAATTGCATAAACTGCATATTTTTTTTACAATTCTCAGAAAAATATATATAATGCTTTTGATCTGAATTTATATTAATTTTGCGTATGCTATTTAGTCAGAAAAGGTACGTTTTAAAAAAAAAATACCAATATATTTTTTGATTGTGTTAACACATCCTATCCTTTAATTTTCATAAATTTGCTAACAATACACTTCTGTAGAATTAAATAAAACTTCCGATGTGTGAAATAAATCGGGTGTGTAAAAAGATATCGATTTACTTTTATTTTTAGTCGACATATTCCCATACGATTCTATATTTATCGATTATTTTACCTCAATATTTTAGCTTCATTTGTTTTAATAATATAAAAAAAATAGTGATCAGAATACTGATATCTAATTTAAATGCATATTTGGCAAAAATTGGCAATTATTTTTAATTTATCAGCATGAAAAATACATAATACAGTAAAAACTTTTGGAAAGCCATTATTAATTAGACATTTTTCATGTTGCAAATTGTTAATTTTACATGTCAATAGCAGTTGCAGTTCATAACTGTTCCTTACTGCGTAATTTTGTATAAAGGTTTTCACTTTTCTGTCCTTTCAATATGAGATAGATGGACAGCATGGTATGTAAAGCGACCCATACACGGCGAACATGTTGTCCAACTTGGTGTGTCACATATGAAAACTTTTCTCCACACATTGTCTTACATCATGTCCAACATCAGGAAAGAAACACATATCAGGAGCTGCTAGAACTGTTAGCTATTATCTTTCTTCAATACAGTTCACTCAAGATTCAAAAATGACGAATGTGTGACAAACATCACCCCTGAACGGTATAATATGTTTCCAAACATGTAGCCACGCCCCTAAAAATCAAACTAATTTGATTTTCATCGAACCGCTTGACACATTGCGTGTCATACCGCAAACTGACCTACACACGGTCAAATCTGCGTGATAACATCATTGAAAGCTTTTTTTTTATCCCCACACACTTCATAAACATGTTGTCCAACATAAGAATATGAACACATATCAGGAGCTGCCGGAACTGTTAACTGTTATCTTTACTTCAACAAAAAAGCTCACTCCGAAATGTCGATTACGTGACAAACATCACTCTACACGATACAATATGTTATCAAATACGTAGTCCCGCCCCCTAAAAAACAAACTATCTTGGTATTCGTCCAACCACTTGACATACTGCGTTGTCACATCGTCAAACAGGCACACCCACGGTCAAATCGGTCAAATTTGCGTGACAGCAACGTTGCAAAACCCTCAGAAATAATTCACAACCCATGAAGAAGACTCCCTCACTACCACATGAGAGCCCCAACAGAATCCTAACATTCTATAATATTTTGCAGCGTTCTTATGTAAAACTGATAACAGTTCGATTTGAATAGCTCATCCGCTCTAAACTACTATTCATGCAGAAAAATTCTGTTCGGATAATTTTAAGCTAGCTTTCTTGTCTTCCAAATCGAAATAAAATGTTTATACCTTTCCTAACAAAATTATTTAAAAAAAATTTATCTGCACCAAATGACTACGATTCCTCAAACAAAAACTTTCAGCTGAGTAATCATTGCAGCACAAAGGGCCGCTATGGCCTCCATGCTTGGGATAGGTTTCTCCTGTTCCCTTGCCTCTTTAATAAAAAAAATCATTGCATATGTCGCTGTGCCGTTATGGCATGCCATGGGCTGATGATATCGAATGTTGCTGACCACAGGTTCGGACTCCGGCTGTACAAATGCAATTATTAGTCAGCTGAGAGTAGAGAGGGTGAAATGGTAAGCTTACTTTGTAACCAAACCTTTTTTTATTATTTTGTTAAGTACCTAAGGTATACAGTAAGTGTAGCTTTTGGGAAGGTAAGGAACCAAACTGTAAGTTACTAGCAGAATATTTTCCTGTAGCATATATAAAGTCAATGTTTGGTACTTTCCATAAGTATCAATATAGAAACATTTTAGAGAACGGACTCCAAACGCACACATATAGATTTCTATATCATGGCTTGGGAAGTTTTCTCGAGGGTTTTGATCATTTGCCCTGCTTGTGATGGACAACATTCGTGACCGTTTATGCGCTCCTTTATACTGAGTGTCCCATATAACGTATTCCCTCGGAATTTTTCTCGAAAACGTGTAGATATATCGAAAAAGTCGTAATCCTAATAATACAATTTACGTACCGTAGCAGAAGTCCTTAAAGAAAGGACTTGAAAAAGGGTATATTCAAAAAATTTATTTCGTCCTCATTAGGAATATGTTTAGACCGAATTTTTTGGATTATGCAAATAAAATTAAAACGAAAGTGTTTCTACTGAAAAATTCCAGCTTATCCCATTATTATCGAGATAAAAGGTTTCTAATTGTGTTGCATGTATGGTGGTTCGCTTGCCATTTTTCTGGAAAAATGCACAATATTATTGATAACAAAAGTAACCCATCAAAAGCAAGTTAGCTTTGTGGTATGGTAAACATTTAAAAAAAAGGCACATGAAAAAAGATATTTTCAATTATGTACTGTTCGTCCTTACTGAGAATACATTTTTGACCACATTGAATAAAATTACAAAGAAATTTAAAGAGAATTTGTTTGAAAAATTCCTGCAGATGTTTTAGTATATGTTAGTTGGAGAAAGCTTCGAACGGATACTTTTCTTGCTGTATTCAACAAGGTGGCAGCCATTTTGAAAATTTGTTAACGTAAGAATTAGTTTTTAATTAAACATTATAATTGAATAATTGTTTCTTTAAATGAATTTTTTTGCTCATTGCAGTATATTCCTTCCTTTTCGCCCAGCCCATGAACTTCCTACCTGAAATGAAATGGGGACGAAAAGCCGGTCGGTAACTGTTATCTCAGAAATTAGCAAAACAGATTAAATGTGTAAATGATTCACTTCCTTTATTGCGAAGAAGATGTTTCAGTATTTTTTTCTAATTTCATTTGCAATTCAATGTGACCTCAGTAAGGACGAAAAATATATAATTGAAAATATCCTTTTCCGTGTACCTTTTTGGAAATGCCTTTCTACTGCCGAAAAAGTAGTCCGACTTATGATGGGTTACTTTTGTTATAAATAATATTGTGCATTTTCGAGAAAAATGGCAAGCGAACACGCAACATGCAACACAATTAGAAACCTTTTATTTCGATAAAAAGAGATAAGCTGGAATTTTTAGTGGAACACTTTCATTTTTTATTTTATTTGTAGAATTCAAAAATGAGAACGAAATAGAAATTTTTAAATGTGTCCTTTTTGAAGTCCTTTCTTTAAGGACTTTTGATACGCTACGTAACTTAGATTATTAGGAGCTTTCGATATCTCTGGACATTTTCGAGAAAAATTCGGAGGGAACAAGATGCATGGGATACCCTGTATACTAATTAAAATACATAGAATGGCTTGATTCGAATTGAAATCGGTCGAAATTACTTCATAAATCATATGTAGCATACCTTGTCATCCGTAAACAGTGTTTTATGAGTATCAGAAGAAAACAAACGTTTTAAGTCTACGGCTAGATTGCAATTGCAATTGCATTCACGAAATGAGAATGAGAGTGAATTTTGTATATTCACATTGCTATCATAGATAAATAATGAAATCTATGCCATTATTTGTAAAATGTTAGTTTTAAAGAATATATTAATTATTGCTCAGATCTACCAAAGCTTCCCAATCAAAAATTATTACAAATAAATTATCCTCTCTCAGCAACTCTCTTTTTTTCGTTAAAATAGTGCCAAATAACTCCCTGAAGTCTTAACTGTCGTAACTCTCGTAATTAATTCTAAGGGAGGATACTAAGCATCCGCCCACCAAAATAGTTTTTCAAAACTTGCGACTGTTAATATCCGCGGAAAAAGGGGAGAGAACAAATTTGTACTACATTTATACAGGGTTTTTTCATAATTGGTGCAAATAGCTCAAAGGTTTCAGAGCTGAGGTGAAGACAAACAAACAGTTATACGGAAGGGCGGGGGGGGGGGGGGGGTCGGTTGGATGTTTAAGTTTTTAGTACTGTTTCCGTGTTACACCCTGTAACTTGCTTGATATACACTCTATCACTCTATCAAAGTGGGATTCATCTCAGATAAAGTAAAACCTCGCACCCTTTTCAGTGAATGCCCAATCAGTATTCCTGTTACCTTCCGTCGGAAGTTATAGGACGTCGAACTAAAAAACACTTGAAAAAAAATTCCTAATTTTTTCAAATTTTAAGGATTTTCCAGCCACAATGCATGATAACTATACAGTTTTTTTTACAACATTTAGAAACCGCGGAATGTTACATATAATTCGACTACTTATCTACAAGCAACCGTTCTTGAGATAAGCCAATTTTTTTTAAGATTCATTATTTTCGTTAATTTTCCTCCTGACGATAGAAATCGCGCCTAATTTTATGCAATTCCACGAAAAATTAATAAAATTAATGAAACTATGCATCTAGAAACAGTTTTATCTCAAAAACCGTTGCATTAAAGTAGGTACATCTGCAAGTGTGAATCTTACCTTGATAGGGTGTATAGCAAAAAAATTACAGGGTTTAAAGTGGAAAAAGTACTAAAAATCTTAAACCCCGCTACCGCCGAAACGGCGTGCCATACCCCTCCCCTTAACCTCACCCGCGTATAATTTTTTGTTTGTCTCCACCTCAGCTAGCAAACTCTTAAGTTGTATGCACCAATTATGAAACACCCTGTATATCTGCAAACATTTATTAAATGTTTTTCATATTGGTTCATATTATATGTGCCAGAAATAATAAAATAATCTAAGGTGGGTACAAAATTCCCCCAACCTTCCGTATTAGTAATTAATGTGACTTCCGCTTTGCGGTAAAGTTTCCACACATTTTCAATTCAGATAACAAAAAATTACTCCCGTTAGTTAAATAAGGTAAAATTAAGTTCATATCTCAACTTTTTTATATATATATTTATTACGTCGTTTCCCCACAAAATTTCACTGCGACTGCACATTTGAATATATTCGGCAAAAATAATTATTCACTGATACCTCCACTCCAATATCCTCTTATTCAACAATATAATGCTCCAATTATACAATACCTATGCATCTTTTTATCGGAAAATGATGATATGTCCTGAACTCTGTTACATGTGGATAACTCAGTTATACATATATGCACACTCAGTCGCTTTAAAATTCGGTGCACGTAAAGTTCACTACCACATTATAAAACTGCACGCTAACGCCAACTACAAAAACTTGTGGATCAAAATAAACCTGGGGCTGGTCAAACTAGGCCTCCTTGGCTGACAATATCGACAAAGAAGTCAATAATCAAAAAATTAAACTGGATATACTTCAGCAAATTTCTCAAATTCCTCCCACATGCCTAAGTCACACTTTTAGAAATGCAATTGTTGCCCAAACTCTCTTGTGTCCACTACTCAACACCACAAACGGGCTCTCAGTTCCGCCCACACTCCTATTATATAAACAATTGATTCGTAGGAGCGCATAAAACAGGTAATTACATCACCGAAATGCTTTACGAAACTGCCAAAATTCTTCCAATTAATGAGTACCTACCTTGTGTGACAAGCCCAACACCGAAAAGAAAAAACGTCCATCATCCAACATTATTCAACCTGCCTTCATAGACTCTTTCTGAAGCATTTAGGTATATGTATGTATCTCACCTCTTCGACTTATTATAATAATAATATAATTATATTTCTGGAGAGAGTACAACAAGATAATACAATCTTTTCAATATGTACTTAAGCTATAATGATAATAGAAACAGGTTTAATGAGTAATTAAAAAATAAACAATCACTTTGGCATAATGCAGTATTGAAAAGAAAAAAATGGTTAAACAGAAAATAAAACGATAAACAAAAATACAATGTAAAATGACTAAAAAAATAAAAAAGATAATTGTAAGAAAAAAGGTAATAAAAACAAGTTAGTTATGTGTGATTATGAATCTCACAAGGTAAATTATTCCATGTGCGAACAACGGGGGTAAAGAAGGAGTTATGTCCTATTGCAGTGCTATGGCGCCGCAGAAATATTTTGTTATGACGAGGCGAGTTAAGGAATTTTAATTTTTCGTACAAATTACTGAACTCTTTTGAGTAGACTATTTTATGTAACAATGTTAATCTATTGAATGTATTGAAAAACCCAGAGTCACGAAATGGGGACATATAGGCAAACCTTCTTAAGCCAAACACAAACCTGGTGCAATCATTGAAAGCAACATTCAGCATATTCAGACATATATAATCCAAGGAAGAGTTTTTTATAACGCTACCATACGAACTAATAATGCCTTGACAAGTTTCATATGGAACTCTGAAGAAAATATATTAGGTGACATTCGAAGAAGTCGGAGGCCTCCATAAACTTTACCAATTATGTTTGCAACATAATTACAGCAGCTCAATTTAGAATTAAGACAAACACGCAAATTTTTAGCTTTTTGCTGGTATGGTAAAATCATCAAATCATTCAATATTATCGCTGGTAATTCGGAAGTGTCCACTGGACCTCTGGATATGAAAATACAGTTAGATTTTCTATGATTTAGCTTGAGTCCCAAGGATATTAATCACTTAGTTGATATACATGCTCTTCATGCAGTGATTCAAAACCCTCGAGAATACTTCCCAAGCCATGAAACAGAAATCTATATGTGTGCGTTCGGAGTCTGTTCTCTAAAATGTTCTATATTAACGCTTATGGAAAAGGGCCAAACATTGTATTTATATACGCTATAGTGCCTAAACGACTATCCATAAATGAAAATAGTCTTCTAGTAATTTAAAGCTTGGTTCCCTACCTTTCCAAAGGCTACACTTCCTATATACCTTACTTAACAAAATAATAAAATAGTTTTGATTACAAAGTAACCTTACCATTTTACGCTCAATACCTCCCTGCTGAGTGATAATTGCATGTGTGTATGTGCAGCCGTAGTCCGAATCTGTAGGCAGCTACATTCGATATCATCAGCCCACGGCATGCCATGACGGCACAGCGACTGATTACTCAGCTGAGAATGTTTGTTTGAGAAATCGTAGTCATTTGGTTAACATAAATTTTTTTAAATAATTTTGTTAGGAAAGGTATGAAAATTTTATTACGCTTCGGAAGATAAGAAAGCAAGCTTAACATTATCCCTACACCATTTTTCTGTATGGATAATAGTTTAGGGCGGAGGAGCTATTCAAATCAAACTTTTGTCAGTTTTACATAAGAACACTGCAAATATTTTAGAATGTAAGGACTCCGATGGGCCTCGCATGTGGTAGGGAGGGAGTCTGTTTCATGGCTTGTGAAGTATTCTCGAGGGTTTTGAGTGATTCCAATGGACCACACACATACAATTGGACATGATCTACGTAGATGTGTATTCTAGATACTCTAATATGATTTGGTAGATCGCTAATGAACAAACTAAATAAAAGAGGACCCAGTATTGATCTCTGAGGGACTCCAAATTTAGCAGATAATTTCCTCGAGCTAATATGGTTTCCTTTAACTTGTTGTAAGCGATTAGTTAGAAAACTTGATACAAAACTGAACTGAAGAAGAGGATAATCTAAACTGTGTACACAGCTTACGAAGCAAAAGTGTTTGATGTATCCTGTCAAATACTTTGGAGAAATCAAGTAATGGCAGAATTGAAAAATTATTATTATCAAAAGATTCACGTATGGTATATCTTAGGTTACCTTCAGAAGAACCGGTTTACAGCTATGATATGCTCGGAAGCCGGACTGCATGTCTGTTATGAGTTTCTTACCTTCAAAATATGCCATCATCTGTGAAGACATTATTCTCTCCAGGACCTTGGACAAATAGCACAATAGCCTAATAGATCGAAAGTACTCAGGAACCACAGGAGATGCCTTCTTCGGCATTGCAATTATTAAGGCAATTAGGAAAGTTGAAGCAGTTAAATATGTATTGAGAATGTGAACTACATAGGGCATAATAAAAGGTAATAGTATATTTAAAAATCTTGGGATATATTATCGAAGCCAGCAGCGTCCCATTTAATTGATTTAATTGCCAAGTGCACTTCAAGTTGATTTACAGAACGGAAACTAAAGCCTTGATCTGAAGTACTATTCAGCATATTATAAGGAGTATTTACCGTGCTTGCTGAAAGGCTAAAAACGAAAGAAAGATTCAGCTTATCTGGATCAAAGTCTGCTTTCAACTCATTATTCCCGCATATTCTGATATATCACAGAATGCGCCATAGTTTGCCTGCAGGAGGATTAGTATCAAGTAATGAGCCTAGCGTCGTTTTCGAAAAATGAATATGACATAAACAAGACAAAGCGAACTCAAGGCCAAAATTAAGGCCTGAATGTGTAAAGGTGATTAAAGCTTAAGAATTGTGAAATATGAAACACATTAAGGATGAATTACCTTTAAACGCACAAGAGCTCTGAACTTTTGACTTGACTAATCTTGACCTCATTCTTCAACTAACATTTTTTTAGTTATTGGACTAAGCTCCCCATAGCTGTATTATGTTCAAAATGACAAGTAATTAGCTATATAAATGTTGTATATAAAATTTGTGTAAAGGAAAACCATACATTTTTATACAGTTTTTTTTCTCGTTGAACCTCATTTTAACACAAAATCACACTTCAATGTAAAGTGTAGTGGAAAACGTTTCAATCGAAACTATCTGTTACTCACAAAATTGTTAAGCTTCCATATCCCTCGGAAACTATTGCGAGATTTGTATCCCCATACGACTTTTAAATTGTGTCAGCATGACCTGTCTGTCCCTGACAAGAGCGACACCATAGCTTATACCACACTTGAAATTTTTTTTAAAAAATGATGCATATTCACTCAGTGACAACTAGTTAACTCCCTAGGTCATGTCATGGAATAGATTTAGCGGGGGAGAATTGTTTACTGTAACTAAAAAAACAGAAAACAAGCGATATTAAACAATTTGATCTATTTCCATTTCGTGGAATATTTTACGCACCACCAACTTGGTATAGCCCTCCGCATTTAATTTGTTTGTTTTTATGCAATATAAAACCATTTTAAGCGTTCAACTAAATTTTTTGTTTACATTTAATTTTAAAATTCGGTAATGTCTTTCCAGCTTTCAACAGAGGAAATTGGCATAATTAAAGCGAGAGATTTGCACAGGCGTCTAAAGGTAATAAGGCATTTAATTATTTATTTCGTTGACACATTTTCCATTTTCCAACTCTCCCTTCAGTACTTAAATTCGATTTTCCATAGTATCATTAAAATAGAACTCATTTCAACTTTTAAGTTAAATCCGTCTTTTTTCGTGCTGTAGGGTCAAAAGCAATTAGATTCCAAATCTAACGTAAGCATTGAAATAATTGTTTCTACATTGTTGGATAAGAGAATGAATAAAAACTAACCACCTGACTGCAACATAATATTAATTCGCATTTAAGCTTCGATCTTGTTCTTATTAAACCGTAATGTAATTAAGGCTTCCTTTCCTTCCTCTGAGGGGATAGGTATCCGCAGCTAAGCAGAGCCAGGTGTATCCTTCGCAATCATTTTAAATATCTTGGGGTGGGATTGACCAAATTTAAACCAAACTGATTTTTAATTTGGATTTTTAATTTGGATTAGAGTCTTCAAGTTATTAATGAAGGAATCACTTAAATAAATGTACCATTTCAGTTCCACTCAATTAATGTGAATTAGCATTACTTTCCTTAGATAAACTCCCAGGGAGAGCATGTTTGGTCCTTGGCTGGTTAGTTGCTTTGAATTGCATGACCGAATGAAAGATGAACGAAGCAATGAGCAAAATGGATGAAACTTTCTATATGGTCCTGACTTAACTTAGACCAAGGGTATTCCAAGTCAATATCAATTAGGGAAAAGCAAAATGCAACCAAGCGTAATGTTGTCTCCCTAAGAGCTTATACATTGCGTATACTCGTATATCGTTAATCATGAAACAAGCAAAAGCTCCCTTCTATTTTTTCCCCATTTTCAGAGAATATTCTCAAGTTCATGGACCGTTATATGAAGCATTTGAAAGATTTTGATTTAGTGTAGTGGTTCTACATAGTCCAGTTCGTTTGAGTTACCATTAAGTAAGATTTCTTTTCTCATTTCTTATACGACCAAGTAACCTCATTAATTTTCAATTTTATTATTGTAGTCGGAAGAAGTTTTGCAAAAATTCAAGTATGCGCGGCAGTAATGCATCTTTTTTCGTGTCCTCTTGGAACTAGGTTTATGTTTTGCGTTTATGACCTCGAGGAGGTTTTTTATACCCTTTTTCGGTTATTAGTCGACACTTTTTTTGTACCGTACCTACCTAGATATTTAATTTTTTGTTGACAATTTTTCCCATGATAGTGTTTGTTGGTTCTGTGGTGTATTGCGTGTTGTAATTTAGTTTTAATGTATTCGTAATAGTAAGAAAGCCTCAATATTGTTGAGGACTGATGCTCCCGTCATGATACGACAGCAAACCCAACAAAGACCAGCTTGGTGATCTTCTCCAGAAGACGTAACCTTGTGTACTTTATTCTTCCAAAGCTTTTTGGACACACTCTGCAACACTCTTCTCATGTCAAGCACCTTGGAGTCTTCCTCGACTGGAAGCTGACATGGGGATTGCACATAGCGGAAAAAGTTAATGCGGCTACGAGGGTCTTCGTTCAATGCAGGAGAACCTTTGGCTGCACATGGAGCATGAGACCGAGGGTTGTGCACTGGATGTACACCTCGATCATTAGACCCATGCTGGTGGACGAGGACGCATGTGGGGGCTGCGATCCGGAAGCTGACGGGCCTGCAATCGCTTGCCTGCTTGGGAATTACGGGCTCCATGCGATCTACGGCTACTGCTGCTCTTCAGGTACTACTTAATCTGAAATATACACCAGTCGACTTCCCTGGCTTTGGCTTTATGTTAAGTACTTTATATTTGTTTTGATTGCTACTAATTGTTTTTATTTTTCTTTCAGCATTGCTCGGTGCTGAACATTGCAAATGATGAGAATAGATGCAAGGAAGATTTCTATTGATAAAATTAATGAAAATATTTGAGAACTGCAGCAAGATCAGTTGACATTTCTTCGTCGAATGTTCGAACTGATTATAGTGGGTCGGTCCTTCGTTGGGTTAATCAGTTATCATCAGAGCCTTCGCCATCACCATACCTTTAATGAAAAACTGACAGAAGTAGTTACATAAAGAAACTAGTTTTCAATTGGAACCCGTCAAGTTTTTTTAACAGTTTGTATTGTTGAACCGAACGAAATGTTGTTTTATGTGAATATGCTTAAACGTATGAATTTTAAACGTATAAGAAACGAAATAAATATTATATTCCTTGAATATTTTATCTAACTGAAATGAGTGCAAGGCTGTTTAGATAGAAATATTTCTGGAATCAGAAAACAAATGTGACTCCGGTTTCAACTCGAAATCGTCCGGTTTAAAAACGATTTATTTCAATTTGACATATTCATTTATCCCCGTGTGGTTATAGCAAAATACGTACACATTGGAAATTAAGAAATTTTAAAATGAAGTAAATTGAATTTGTAACTTTGAGTGGATCATCTGTAAATAAGAATTTTAATAGTGTTACACCTGCGACAACGTACAAGTAGATTGGAAACGGCCATATAAAAATATGAATAAAAGGTTTGTTTTAAAAGGAAGGGAATGATGGGCCCCCTGATAGAATGCAATTCAGAATTCTTTTATAAAGAACTCCGCATCAATATTAAATCTTAATTTTTTTTATGTTATAGTTATACCCAATATGAAATCTCCCAGGAGTGCTGCTTGGTTTTAGTGATCTTACGATATCTGAAGATGTTTTGCTTAAGTATATTACCAAACTCCATTCCAAGTTCAATGCCGGCTCTGATGGAATCCTTTTCTATCTTCTTGAAATATTGCGGGCATAATCTTTTAAATCCCTTATCACATCTATTTAACTGATCTCTGCAGATCGGTATATTCCCATTACCATGGAAGTTATCCTACATTATTCCTACACACAAAAAATTCAGTAGAGATGAAATAGATAATTATAGGAATATTTCCCAGTTTTCTGTTATTCCAAAGCTATTTGAAACGATTGTATATGATGCTGTTTACTTTCACTGCAAACATTTATTGACTACAAGCAGTGGCGGGGCAAGACCAAAATTTGATGTGGGCGAGGTACATGTAGCGAGGCCCTCTGTTGGCGCAAGAAGCAATTTTATAAATTAAAAGACAGGTGAAAAATAGCTTTTTTACTTTTTTATTATAATAAAGACAGTGCAATCTAAGATATTTGCTTAGAATAACTTTAAAGAAACAGAAATTTCCTGCTTTTAGCCTTACTAAAATCCTTAATGATTGTACCGTAATTAAGCTTAGATGCTATGTCTGCTTCAATAAATAAAACTGCCAAAGCTGAAAGTCTTTCCTCACCCATTGTACTTCTCAAATAATTTTTTATAAATTTTAATTTTGAAAAGCTACTCTCAGCGGAGGCTGTACTTACCGGTATTGTTAGCAAAATGCGATACACAATGTAAATATTTGAGTAAATTTCTTTCAAGTTATTTTCTATATGGCGAAATAGTCGGCATGGAAAGCAGAAAACTTATTTTTACTTTTGGAGTATATCAGCCAGCGAAGATGTTGAGTCTCGCCATTATTTATTTTCTTGCAAAATGAAAATTGGCAAATTGCCATTGATCGGCATCTTTCGGATAATCTTCATCACTGTTATTGAGCTGAAGTGACGGGCCGATTTGTACTATGTCATGCCGAGAGTCAGTTATGGGAACGCCCACATTCCCCGATCCGAAACTACCAATGCTTGCTGAACTTCATCACTGACGTCGTTGCTAACTGAGCGAGAACCTAACACAAATTTGTTCTTCATGATCAGGAATATCAGCGTTTGATTCCGATTGTAGAGTTTGATCCCTGCTCTTTTTCCGACTGTCGTTCCATATCGATATCAGCATTCAGTGAAGTACTTCCCAGTATCTTAGAAGTCGAAGCAACAGATTGAGATGATTTTATACGACCGGATTCAGTTTGGTTAAGAAACTTCATTAAATGTGAACTTAAAGCCTGGCTTGATACGGCTCTTTCAGTTTTCTTTTTCTTTTTGCTGATTCTGATTCCGATTTCCTCCCGATATCTCTATCTCGCTTGCCTGACATGTCGTAGATTGTAATTGCAATATAAACTTTTTTCGAGAAAAACTGAGTAATTCATCATTAGGGCATTCCCCAGTCAACTTAGTGTTGCGTTGTGTATTGCCTACAATAAGTGGACACAATAATGGACACATTCTTCAATGTTCTTTACTTGTATTCAGAATATTTACAGGATTGGTTATGAAAACGTCCGTAAAATTAGCTAAAACATTGTTTAGGGTCTAAATCTTAAAAATAAGTCGCTAAAAACCTCAAAAATCCGCTAGATCTAGCGACAAAGTCGCTAAAACGGAAACACTGTTTCTAGCCCTTGAGAAGCGACTGGAGTTTGAAAGTACCTTACATAGACAAACTCCAAGTCTGGCCACAAGGGGTTCCCTGTGATAGCAACGAATTGCCAACAAACATTGCTAGACTAAATAAAAACAAAATTTATCAGACAGCAACACAACACCCACAAATGTTGCTAGCCTAAGAAAAAAACAAACGCATAAATTTTTACATTGCGTCTGAGTTATACATATTGGAGGCGCGAGGCCCCTCGCACCGCGAGGCCGTAGGCGGTGGCCCACAGCGCCCACGCCTAACGCCGCCTCTGACTACAAGGAATCACGGGTTTGTAAAGAAGTGATCAACTTCCATTAAACTGGTTGAATTTACCTCGGCTTGTCTCAACTCAATGGCAATGGAAGCCAAGTTGACTACATCTTCACCGACTTCAATAAGGCCTTCGATAAAATATCCCACAAACTATATTTTTCATTAAATGGCTAGAATCACATCTGTCAGATAGGATCCAGCAAATTCTGTTTAGGTCAGCTGTTTCTTGTGAGATGTACAGGTATCCGGTGTTCCTCAAGGCAGCTATCTTGGTCCGTTTCTTTTCATCTTATATATTAACGATTTGCCAAACATTAATAATCTATCTGATATTCTGATATAAAGTGAAGATGTCAAAATTGTTAAGATATTCGATAGCTCTACTGGTTGAGGTACGTTGCAATCAGATATTGACAGTTTTTTAATTTGGTGTAATAAAAATTGTATGTACCTAACTATTGACAAGTATAAAGCCATGAGCTTTACCCATAAAAAATTTCCACTTCTCAATATATACCATATCAATGGTATCGCTCTTGATAAAACAAATGAATTCAAAGACCTTAGTGTACTTTTAGACACCAAACTTAGATTTTTACCACACATTGAGAAGACAATAAATAAGGCTAATGCCGCTTAGGCTTTGTAAGAAGATGGGCTCCTGATTTTAACGATGCTTTTACTTTAAGGACCTCGTGTACCTGGCAGTCAAGGTAGTCTTCTTGTTTCACATAATTACTGGTGCAGTAAACCCTCCTGAGCTCTTATAGAAAATTCACTCTAATATTCGCCCACGAACTTTAAGGAATGACTCGTATACCTTGTTACATGTATCTCATCATCGCATAAACACCGGTTATAATGAACCTATATACTCTATGGAGAGAGCCTTCAATGACCACTCAGAACTCATTGATTTTGACTTAACATCGACAAAGTTGAAATGTCTACTTTACGAATAAAGTAATTTTTTCGCTTTTTTACTTATAAACATTTTGCTGTGTTAGTTTTATAATGTATTATTTTTGTTAATTTTTTTTTAAATTGCTTGTTGTTTTTATTTTTATTTGCAATTGTTGATTTTCGTTGGCTCTGCTAAATAAATAAATAATAAATAATCCCATAGGGCACACTGTGTCTACTATTTGCAATACTACTATAGGGTATACTACGATTATATATATATTACGATTATAATGCATAGAAATAATGCTGCAAAATGGATTGAACACCCACGAAATATATTATAAATATTATTTTGATTTTTGCATGTTCGTCTGTCTGTCATTCTATCTGCTCTCCTGATAACTCCAGAACGCATTTAGTTAGAGAGCTGAAATTTTGCAAAGATCCTTTCTAAAAAATTGTATAGATTCGTAGAGTTTGAAAATGGGAGAGATGAAGTTTCATCCTTGTAACGGGAAATTACACATTTACCTGTACGTTATCGCTAGTTACCTTTGCAGGATCAGTCAGAATAACAGAGTTATTAGCAAAATAATGGACGAATTGACGGTGTTATCTCGTTTGGTATTACTAGTAAAGTGTGTCTAAATAAAACTGCTCATCTCATCAGTTGATGAACCGATATAACGTAAAGACACATGTGTAAACTTCGCTTCTATCTGGTTGGCTTTATGGGAATCACCTTAGCCATATACTATGCATTATATACAGTCAATTTTTACTGACGGAATTAAGTAAGCTTGACCATAGGTATGTAGGTATATTGGAACAAATACTTAAAACAAAAAGGCTTGAAAGTTGTACTCAAGCTTTGATACATATTATTATATATTTACACACTTGTATACACTCGTCTGCGGCAGGCAGGAACTCTCCTTACTGAAGAGTATTGGTTCCTGCTGATACGAAACGTCTTATACACATTGCAGTATAATATATTATTTAAATAATAAGTAATTAATCTCTAAAATCATATACCATATGACTATCACCCCAGTGCTCGTGTGTTCACATCCCACTTAGACGTGATCATGTCCTTTTCCTCTTACCTAGTTTCCTTTCGATTAACCTTCTCCTACTTAGCAGATTAGCACAATGGACCGCCTTATGTTTGGGAACTTTTGTTCTCCCTGTCTCCAACTCAAAAATAAAAAAAAAAAACAGAGAAAGAGAGCCCAACTCATTTATATTCCTATCATCAGCAATTAAGGTGTCGATTCTACGTGATCCAGCGTTGCTGCATAATCTTCTCTCTGTGCTTCCCCTTTTGTAAACTTCTATTATTTGCCCCTACATATATCCAATTCAAATTCTTTCGTAAATTTTTTTATGCATTTTTTACCTTTCCGCAATTAAAATCACAAGTTAATTGTTTCTCTTCCATAGTAGTACATAGTAAAATTCAGCGAACAACTTCTCAATTTTCGACAGCACTGATTTTCATATGAATTCAAATTGTAAGAATAGCAGTTTTCATCAATTTAGTTTTCGAAATACCTATATATCTACATATAGGTATATACCCCTTTATTATTTATTAAAGACAATTACACGCCCCTCTGCCCGCAGGCCGTTAAAAAAATTCCTCTGTTCCGAAATTGAAAAGCACCGACAAAGAGTGAAAAGTTTTTGGAACAATTGGCGCATTTCGTTGAATTTCAATTTGCATTTCAGGTTTTATAATAAAAAATAAATATATGCTTTGCAGGAATTCTTAATAAACTAACTGCATTATATTTTTTCGATTCTAAATTCATACACTACAAGCTCCATTGTGTAACCTGTGGGTCATTGTAAGCTCGACCCAGTAGTTTCTATTAAAATTTTTTCGATTAAACTATTTTTCTTTATTTTATATTTTTTAGTTAAGGGAAGTTTAAAATTGAAATGCGTACTCCTATTGCCCATCCTGAGAAGTACATGACAAAACTTATAACCAGTGGTCTCTACCAACATTTTTAAAGGATGGATATAAGCATGCTCAACCCAGTCCGCGATCAACAGTGAATAAGATAATTTTCAAAAATAAGACCACTTCGGGGACAGAGTTTGCATGTAGCGGTAGGAGATAACATTGACTGTAAACGAAGTGCTCAGAAGCTTGATAAGTCATGTGCAAGTAAGTAGATAATTCATTCTTAAGGTCGATCTACACTTACCGGCACAAACAAGCAAAATATTTTTCTATAAAAACAAGTTAGCTAATTCAAATCAACCGGCATCGGCAGATACCGGCACGAAACGAAAACTTCATTGCCGGTCGCTATCGGTAGGTAAAAACACGACCGGCATTTTTCGCTCGCAAAACATGGCCAGCGGTCTTCGACTTCATCAGGTGATGGGTTGAATGTTTTTACGTAACATTAGAATCTCAGTATCCAAAATTTTTGTTAGTCCAAAAAATACATACTTATAATATGTCTATCATCCAACCATTTGACCTAAAGTTAAAGTACTTATGGTCTCTCCCCTCTTCTACTATTATGGGTTGAAAGTTTTTTATCTGATTGCCTAATACGGGTAGTATAAATGCCGATGCTCCCCAAGCCTTCGTAATCTCCCGTCTCTTTTCTTAATTTTCATTATTAATTTCCCGACATAGCTTTCAAATTTCAGTTCAATCCCTAATTTGGCTGACGTCAGTACGCTGGATTTATTTTACTCTTTTGAAACTCTTGCGAACTCCAGAAGATATACCGCATGTGTCAAAGCATATTGCACGATTACATCATTGAATAAACGACCTTGTAGGCCAATCGTGCCGAATTCAATGCCTCTAAGACACAAAGTTGTCTCTTTAAAATACGATCACCATTTTACCACTCTTCTTTTGGTGGAGAGAGATTTAATTTCCGATGTTCCGTCGCTAAGCATTCTTCGGACAAATAAATTCACCATAGAGATAGATAGATTATATCTTCTATATTTCCAAAGAAGCATCGATCTCTGAAAATGTGTAATAAGTATTGCAACCTGTCCAATCTAGCGCTACTTTCCAAGTTCTAGAATGGAATACAATTCTCATATCTGGGCTGAATTGAAAGCTGCAATGCATATATAATTTACACTTATTTTTGTTAAAAAGTTCATATCCATGTACGCAATTAGGTGACCTGCACCGTTGAACTTTCGTGGAAGGCGGATCAGATAATAAAGTCATACTGATCTGATCGCCGAATAGAAAAGTCCAATTGCATTTTGCATTTTGAAAATTCACTGAAAATAATTTTCAATGAATTTCACTCTAACAGAATTTCCGGTAGAGGAGTATTCTATACGTATTGTTTCTTTTATTCCTTTAATTCAAAAGAGATCTTAGAATTTACGTAATAATATTAGTGCGAAAAATGCCAAGGCAGACACAACTGATAAACAAAATCGAATGGAACCGAACAAAGCCAGAAAGGTACGGTGAGATATTTTATTTGAGTCAGATTGAGTTATCTATAATAAACTTCCAGGTACATGACACAAAATGAATCCAGCTTACAAGTATATGGGAACACAGAAAAGGGATGCTACATGTATTGCACACTTTCAAATAAAAAAAAAATTCTGAGCTAAAAAAAATTGTTATAATACTTCTCTTCTCAAGTACACATTGCAACCAACAATAAAAACAAAATTATAAAAAGAGGAAAATGTCAACTAATAAGTGCTCTAAACATAAAGGATGTGATATTTCATATTAAGGTATGGGAAAACCTTTATTCGTTTTTAGATATTATAAGGATATATTTCAGCTAACTTGAAGATACTTCAATACCAGTGAACTTCCTTGGGAGTGTAGAAAAGGAGCTGTAAAGCGCCGTTAGTACAGCGTAAGGTGTCAAAATGTTAAATATTTAATTGAACGCTTAAGGCTATTCTGTTAAGTTATACAAGAGAAATAAGCCGGAAGCTGTATACGATATATGACTGCAGTATATTAGAAAGCTCCTGGAAAAAATATAATGAAAAAAGTGTCGAGAAAATTTCTAAAGTGTAGTATACGATTATATGTATTAGGAAAATATTTATAACAGATTACAAAATCACTTTCAGTTGGCGGTGACGCTGTTTTAATTTTTATTGCGTCTGGAATTTAAACAGGCAAATAAAAACTAAATGGAAAAATTTGGTAAATTGCAGGACTTAATTATAAGGCATTTCATAACAAGCTTAAAAAAAAATAATAAAAAAGGATTTGCAGTCAGCCGATAAATGTTTGTCTATACGTGCTGCAAAGGACCCTCCAGAACACAACAAGATGAAAACAAAACAAAAGACAGACATTTTTTCAGATGGGTGACAAGAATTTTATTGTTGTAAGAATGCTCTTGATATTGCCAGAATGTGATATACCTGAAAACGTAAAATTTTTAAAATTTATATTCCTTAATGCTCGTTTTAAAGGAAAGCATATTAAGCATATTCAACCGAACTGAAATTTTAGTTTAGCTCGCATAAAATAATCTATGGAAAATGTCGAGCAATTTTTTCTTTACTTTATTTACAATACAGGAGGTAATTTTTTTACATAATCATCACAAACACTTATCATACCAAGACAAGGTATATTCCAAAGCTCTTTGAACGGACTCTGCAACTCTCTCCACATCTTCCAGTCTACGTTGACTCGAAGCTGACACGGGGATTGCACGTACAGGAAAAAGTTAATGCGGCTATGAGGGTCTTTGCTCAATGCAGGAGAACCGTTTGCTGCGAATGGGGCATGAGATCGACGGTTGTGCACTGGATCTACACCTCGATCGTTAGACCCTCGCTCACATATGGCTTTTGTGTATAGTGGCCGAGGACGGTTGTGGGGCGCTTGCAAAGGCTTGTCTGCCTGAAAATTATAGACTCCATGCGATCTACGGGCTGTCTGTAGATTGTGCTCATAGGGATATTGAGGACTGGTTTTTCCTATTGCTCTCTGGGACATGGGGTGGACTTGGAGAACTCTCTGGCCTGTATGCCACGTGATGCAATAGTACCTGAGCTTGAGCGTCGGTTTTCTGTAAGGTTTCCTGTAAGGCACTGAGGGAAGTAGCTTATCGAGCCTTCCCCGGTCTTCTCTAAAAATCGTCACCAACGACTCTCTCACGAATGAAGGGGCCGGGCCGGGTGCTTTCTTTCCTGTACCTGACATTGGGATGGAGTAATCAATTGGAATACACACCATTGTCTTCCACGCTGAAGCCTTCGGCATCGCAATGGCTGCGACAATAGCCATTAACATGGAAATCAGGGGAGACGCCATTCTGATAGTCACGCAGCCTTGCAGCCTCTGAGTGCACCTCGGGTAACAAGTTGTGTATCCACAGCACGGTATCCCTTCAGTGGGCTCCTGGTCACATGGGGATCATGGCAAATGCAAGGGCTGATCTCTCAGCTAGGGCTGGTTCTGATTCTTCGTTACTCGAACCCGAACCAGTCGGAGGCGTTGCCACCTCGAGTATCGGGTTTCTCATCAAAGCGGATGTTTAGAGGAAGCATCAGCAGAGATCGGCGAACCTAATTACTTGCAGGTGTACGAAACTGTCTCTTTATGGGCCCAATGGGAATATCTCCCATTTCTCATGGGGCACGGAAGTGAACAATTTAGAACTGTGGTTGGCGTCATCATCGGCCACAGCTAGCTTCAGGCTCATTTAACAAGGATAGTAGTTGTTGACAGCCCTGAGTGTCTATCCTGTCTGGAAAGAGACCTTGAGACAACCGAACACTTTTCGTGTGCTTCTCCAGCCTTCGCCCGGAGCTGGCTGGATACTCTAGGGTCTGCCCTTCTATCTGTAAATGACCTGAAAAACCTTCCTCTCCAAGACCTGATGTGCTTTATTAATCGAACAGGAGGGTTTTAGTGAATGGGCTTATACGAGGACAGCACAATGGGCCGCCATGGGCTGTGTGCTTGGGATGGGGTTTACTGTCCCTCCTTCCCCTAAAAAAAATAATAGACACGACAAGAGTTTTTCTATTCTTTTTTTGAAAAAATGCCGTCTAACCTGCTGCATTTTGAACTTCTGGCATTACCATATATATATATTTTTTAAATCTGTAATATTAAAAATATTAAAAAAAAAACCTCACTGTTCTACAAAATTTATTTAATTTGAGTTGCTACGCTTTTCGCCTTCTTAGGGCATTATCAAGCAGCTGAAATGCCACTCGTTAGCTAAACTTGTCTATCATAATATTTGGGAATTTGAAATTTACTGTAACGGGCACTATAAATCCATACATAACAGGGGGTTATTATTCATGAAATCTTACTGATCATATCCGTTACGTAAGTTGCTCTTTTGGGAGTTAAAATACATGCAAATTATTGCCGAAAAGTACAGAGGTTAGGGAATATTTTTTTCAAGACTATCTTCTTGACACGTGCCGAATGAGGTGGGACCTTTTCATGCAGGACCAGAATGTTTTTTTTTGTTTTTCCATGCCGTCGCTCTTCAATCTCAGTCTACTCATGATTTTAAAATCTTCTGTCGTATTAATTTTAACCTTTGGGCACAGATTTTGTATACATATTATCTTGAAGAACTCCAACATCACTTTTCAACCTTATTTGAAATTTCTTTAATTTCTGGTACAAATTTCTGAAACCTGTTCTGGTCTCCGTCCACTATAAGGCCCAAAAATATATAACGGGTAACGATCGAAACCACAAGAGCTGCTGGAAATCGTTGTTTTGCATCTTATGCCTGTGGTACACATAGGGTAAATTTAACTGTGTATTTTCTTCAGGGTAATGGAATTACCTAGTTAATTGGAGACCCCTGATACACATAAATCGGAGTATTTTGAATAGTAGCGGGCATGGCTGAGTGTGAGCAGGTGATGCAGACGATAATTTTCAAATTGTCAATTTTTCATTTCCATATTTGTTTTGCTTTGTCACTATCTATCGCTGAATATGTGTTTACACAAATTTTGCATTTCTAATGACTACCAGTTGGCGCTGTTATCAGCGTAATTGCAATTACACAGAAATTCTTGGAGATTTAGAATATACTGATAATACTCGCTCGCTTTTCGAGATATTTTTTAGAATACATAAAACACTCACGGAATAAAAGCAGGATAATTTATATATCCAGTTAAATTTACGCTACCTGTGATACACAAGATATTATGTTGATTTGTTAATACGCGAGGTATCTCTGGCAGAAACATTTTGGTAACTAAGGGCGCTCAGCGATGATATGGTATGCCCATGCAAAATACCAATGTCATCAACAATCTCGTGATTTATCTATTTGCATGCGATAAATTTGTATACAGGTTCAATGTTGTCATTTAATGACGTTCCTTGGTCGTACTTGTATACTCTTCTTCGATATCCATGCATCTATTCTAGAACAACCTTGCCTTTGCCTGGTGGAAAATTGCTTCGTTAACGTGCAGTGCACTTAATTGGAAGTGATACGTTTAAATTCTTATGCTCACAAAAAATAAATCACATCTCCGATTTGAAATTTGAAGACTACATGAAACGCACACGAAATCTTTCATTAGTAATGAAGTAGCAACGAATTATATTTTTTACAGAAAAAAGTTGTGGGCATATGTAACGAACTTTTTGACTTTCTACCTAGCATAACTTATTATTCTGAGGATTACAACGAAATTTTTAACTCATATGCTACTGATAAAACATTAGGAGAAGATGATCCAGGTAAGAATTGGATAACTACAAATCAATAGAATTGAACTAGTGAAATCAAGTGAAGGCTTACAAATTATTGATGAAGGAGTTTTTAAGAGAGAGAGAGAGAGAGAGAGAGAGAAGCAGAGAGTCAGAGAGAGAGAGACAGAAAGAAATTATCAGCCAAACACAACAGAAATGGATGGCAATATAATATTGAAGAAAACACCTTAGCTAATGTAGCACAATAAATGCCCTTTTGAGGAATATTTTGCACATAGCCCAAATGAATGAATTCATATTTATTTCAGAAAAAACCATGGGACCTGATATATGGCGGACTCATTGCTAAACTGAATCAAGTCGACTTTTATAACTGATAGCGTTAGTCAGTTGTTCTTGCAACAAAATGCACAAATCTTTGTCATGCATTTGGTTCTCCCCTTCTTGTTGCCTCTTAGTCTTTAATTTTCCAACTGGGATTATTTGTATCCTTTAAAAGAAGTCAAAGGAAGTCATGTTGTTCGTTCGCGTTTCGTATTTTTTTTCTTTTCTTTTTTTCAATTTATCGACTTGCTCCACTTTAGCATTGAGCCACCCATATATATTAAATTCCTTAAATTCCGTCCTTTTGTTCTTTGTTGTTGTTGTTTTAAGAAAACCTGTTATGTTTGTTATACATTATACTACAAAATCCCTAACTTATGGAGACGTTTTATTTTAATTATTACTTTTACCTTTTTATAAATAAAAATTTAAAAAAAAAACTTTTTTTATTTAAAACGACTGCGAATTCATGCATTGCTTTGAAAAATTAGATCAAAGGCCAAATTGGCGCATTTCGTGTGCTTTGAGTGTTGTTGGTATATGAGTGGTTAGGTGCCCTGCAGTAATTGCATTACTATGGGGTAGGTGAACAGGAAAAAAGGTTTTTACATTTTTTCAAACGAAGCTTTCAAATGTTCGTATACAATTGAGATGAAATTTATTAGAATAAAATAGACCTTAGACTGTTTTTTAATTCAAAGAAAATAATTTATTTCGTTTGAATAAAAATTAATTGATTTTTTGCAAATCTATGGGCTCTTCACAACTTATAAATATATATCTGCAATCTCGTAGTTTGATGATCTCTTCTATTATCAAGATTTCTTCTACGTTTTCCAACTGAGTATTAAATAGCATTTACACTTCAACCATACACAACAATATACATATTAATACCAAACACAACTAATTCAAATTTAAATGAGGCCAATTCAAAATCAAGTGAAACCAAAGTAAAATCAAGCACAGCCTTTTCAAATTCTTTAGCATCCATTTCATTTTTTGTACAAACAATTTCTATTTCAATAACAACTTTTTCAGCTTGCAACTTTTCATTCATTCATTTTTCATTATTATAATTGGCATGAACATTACTGAAGAGAAACTTCTCAGAAAGCGTACGTGTTCGCGATTTTCCCATTTCAGGCTAGATTACAGAAGTGTTTGCACTGCACACCCCTTTCTTTCAGGACAACTTGTTCACCTCCTTTTTTTTAACAACAAGTTGTTTAGCATAAATTTTTTTTTGTATGAAAACTGTAAACTGTGGATTCTCCTTTTAAATTTGACCTATGTCCTAACTGTATCAGTTAACCCATTCTGTAATGATATACGCAATTGCGTAACATATGTTTCTTGTTAATTAATTGGACTTTCTACACAATTCCACATTTCAAAAATCCACTATGATTGCTCTGGCTTACCCTGGGGTTACACGTAATAGTACAGCTTACATGCAAGCTGCACTGCCATACCTCTTGCACGTGTAAAGTCTACTGTCATGCCGGCAGCACAGCTTTCAGGGAACTTGCATGATGAAAAACCATGGCAGCTGAGGTGATAGTAATTTGACATTATTCAGTTTTGAAGATGGCGGAAAAGAAATGCTTAACAGAATTTCATATATTTATTCTGGGAAAATGAGATTTTCTGGGATCAATTGCATTACATCATTTAGCAACACCTTCCCCTTCATTTTTTGTTGGGTTTTTAACATTCTGCTACTTCATTTATTGCTATAATTTTCCAATACACGCAAGAGTTTACGTCTTAATGCGATTTTTTAAATAAACTTGTATGCAAGATGATATGATATAAACCGATTTGGCTTATGTTGTCGAGTTAAAAATCGCGTTGGAAGGGAAGCTTGCATGCAAGCTGTACTATCTCGTGTAATCCCTGGGTTATATTCTAGTGAATTGCACAACTCTATCCCGCACCATCTTTTTTATTTCTCTTGAAAAATATTTTGTTTCGTATGTACACCAAAAGTGAATCGAAATCGAAGATGTAAGACGCAAAATTTATTGGAATATACATTGCATAATTTTTATTAAGTTTATTCATCATCATCATCAATCAATATTAAAGTACATGTATACATAGCCAATAGTTTCCAATAGTTCCAAAATATATTATTTTAAACTAAACCTGAATATTGTATAGAGAACAATTCAATATATATATGTATATATGATATGATACAATTGGTATGATACAAATATTTATATTACACTGACCTCCACATAAGCCGTCGCTTGAGCGTGGAAATCCGTAACGATCTTTAGTTTATAAGTTCATTGTTTGTGAGAAAACTTCAATTTATTATATTTTTAATACTAATTATTTACATTTTTCTTAACCTACTCTGGAAGAGATTCAGAATAATAATTTCTGTTTTCAGATAGAAAAAGTTTTAATTTTAATTTATAATTACTAACTGTAAGCTCATTTTTAAATCCTAGAGGCAATTTACGAGCGAGTAGTGGAGTAATATTTTGATTTTTTCAGGCAAATCTTAACTATTTTATTTTGTAGATTTTGCAACAGATTAATAATGTCAGTGTAAGCTGCACCTCAGCCAATTATGCCATACTGAATAATAGATTGGACAATTGCAAAGTAAATCATTCTCATAGTTGGCAACCGGATCATATTCCGTATCATAAGAGTTTTATAAACTACCTTCCTCAATCGGCTGCAGATATGCGTGATGTGCTTGTCACCCTTCAGTTTGTTATCAAAAATCACTCCTAGGTATTTAATCTGTGAGACTTGAGATATCTCGTGCATCTTGTTCATACTGTCATCGTAGATTGCTATGCTATTAGGAGTATCATAACCAAACTGCATATATTTAGTTTTTGCAATATTTAAAGAGAGTTTGTGACAATTCAACCATTTGTATATCTTACGACGACCTTCATTAGCATTGATGTGCTGCCAGTACTGCAGATGAGGCTTTGAACAAGATGACAGTATCATCAGCAAAGGTAACTACGTGACCTATTATGTCCACACCCAATTTACATAGGCCGTTAACGTATATTAAAAACAAAATAGGTGCTAGTACTGAGCCTTGAGGAACACTAGATATAATGGACATTGGTTCACTAAGTACGCCTCCTATACTAACTATTTGACTTCTACCCATTATGAATGATTTAAGTGAATTGAGAGAAGTACCCCTAATTCCAATCCGATTAAGTTTATTCAGTAGTATATCATCATTCACCGTGTCAAATGACTTCCTTATATCTAAAAAGACAGCAACTAGCTTTTCATTTTTATCTAAGGCGGAATTTATAAAAGTCGTTACATCATAGAGCGCATCACAAGTACTGCAATCGTTTTTGAAGCCGTCCTGATTAGTCGCTATTACGTGCCAATTTTCAAGGTATTCCATGAGTCTAACCTTAATACATTTTTCGAAGATTTTCGAAAAATTTGAGATCAGGGAAATAGGCCTATAGTTGGTTGACTCTATTTTGGAATCTCCTTTATGTATTGGTACAACCATAGCACATTTCAGCTTTTCAGGATATGTACCTTCTGCGATTGCTAGGTTGAAAATATATGAAAGAGGCTCACATATATAAGTTCCAGTACTCTTTAATGTTCTGGCCGAGTAGCCATCCACAGCTGAGGATTTTTTGTCATCGAGCATTTTCAAGTTCATTTCAATTTCTTCTACAGATATTGGTGCAAAATTAAAAATATTATTTCCTTCTAGGTGATCATCAATGCATGGATTTACGAAATCATAAGGTTCATCGTTGTTATGTAAGCTAATCGTTATATTAGTAAAAAACTTATTTAATTCTGTTGCTATTTTTTTTGGCTCAGTAAATAAATCACCGTTACTTGATTTAATTTGGGATATACTTGCGTCCGATTTTTTTTTATTCGTGACCTCATTAATTTTACCCCACAGTTTTTTAGGATTATTTAAGACCTTTTCAAATTCCCGTCTATAATAACTTATTTTATCCATTTTGATAATTGCATTTAAAATATTCCTATATTTCTTATACTCAGATTTTAATGAGTCATTGACTGGCTGATGTTTTACCATTCTAGCTAGCTTATCTCTAAGTCTAATAGATCTTAAGATCCCTATAGTTACCGATGGCTTCAATTTTTTTGTTACATATCTACGGCGGGCTGTCAACACCTTGGTTGATTCACTTATTAATCTATCTAAGATACTAGTGAAGTTGTCAAAACATTTACTAGCACTACATTCACAGAATACCATAGTCCAATTCACTAATTTAATTTTATCTATAAGTTTAACTATATCTATTTTGTATTGTGGAACTAACTGCTCTCTTGGTATACCTGAAAAGTTCCTATGGTTATAGAAGCGAACTTTATTTTACATAATGTACTGTAGTGGTCCGTTATATACGTTTGATAAATAGCAGGCTCAAATATGTTTAAATTATTGATTGTCTTGTAGTATATATGATGCAGACATGAACTAGTGTTATTGCCTTTTCTAGTGCAGCCCAATAAATGCATTAAAAAACCTGCGTTAGTTAAAGCATCTAAGTATTCGTAGGAAATTGGTGTCATCTCTCCTTCCAAAATATTAATATTAATGTCTCCAATAACAATATGGTTCTCTAGTCCCCGTTTTTCCTGAAGATATAAGTCTAAAGAATTTATAAAGGGTAAAGGATCTGCATTGGGTGATCTGTATACTACAGTCTAACAAATTTAATACAAAGTGAGGCTATAGCTATTGTGTTTATTTATGATAATAATTGAAATGGTATGTGATAATAATGTATTTGTATCAATAAATTGAGAAATATAAATGTGTGTACGTATTTGCGTACAGTCGGACTTAATGTGTATATTTCTCCGTTTAGATTGAACTGCTAAACTTTTTTATTTTAAATTTTTTCAATGGCATCTACGAGTAAGGAAATCACGCAGAAAACCATACTTAGCATGTCTGATGAATCGGAATATGAAATTGATTCGGAAATTGAGACAGATGCGATAATAGAAGATAATGAAGATCTAATAGAATACCATTTAGTTTCGCAAAAAATTAGAGTTGGTAATCCTATAGTTTCATTGCCTGATGAATGAGGAGTTACCGGAAGATGGTTCTATTGATAATGAATATTCCATTCCAGAAGAGATTAATGCAAATGCACCGATTCTGGAGGATCAAGGCGAAGAGAATTCTTCATATACAGAAAAAAAGGAAAGAATTGCGAAGACGATCATTTGATAGAATTCTAATTAACTTTGAAGATGAGCCTGAGGCAACAAGTATGGATAAAGTGTTATTCCCTTCAGAATAGTACTATCGATATTTGAGGAATATTTGACAAAATGGCGGAATGCACCAATATATATTCGCAACATAAAGATGCTGCAAATTTCAAACCAACCAACTCTATAGAAATGAAAGCGTTGATTGGCTTACATATGGCAATTGGATGCTTCGAATTTCTACGCATAAGGACGTTCTGAAATAAGTATTTTGGCATTGACATACTCAAGAGGTCTTTGTCCAGGGAGAGGTTTTTTCAACTGAGTAATATTTTGCACATGGTAATCTTATTGGAACGCCCTAGGAATACCAATGACTAGTTTTATAGCGTTGGACCACTGATGACTATGGTAGGTAAGTACGACAAAGATGTTTGAATTTAGAGCTCTAAGAAAATTCAAAACCCAACCCATGAGGAGTCAAAATATTTTTGCTATATGGGAAAAGTGGGATGGCCTACGATTTTATTGCATATCAAGAAAGTGAGACGGTGCTATGCAAAACAAATCTGAAAACTTTTGGCCTTGGAGCCTCAGTTGTCTTGCACTTATGTAAAACAATACGTAACAAACATTATAAGTCATATTTCGATAATTATTTTACAAACCTTCCAATTATTGCAAATTAAAAAAAAAATTCATGAAACTGGAACTGTTCGTATGAATCGATTTTATAATCTCCCCTGAACAAAAAACCCAGAGGATTTTCGGATGACATTTCTAGTAGAGATGGTGATATTGTACTTGTCAAATGGATAAAAATTCAGTGGTGTTGGCTTCAAATTTCATTGGTATTAGGGTCCAGAATGAAGCTAAAAGGTATGAGAAGGAAAATAAAAGATATGTTTCGATTAAACGACCAGAGATATGTAGTTCAGCTTTATAATAGTAATATGGGAGGAGTAGATTTATTGGATCAATTGATAAGTTATTATCGCACTTACATTAGATCTAAAAAATAGACTCTACATTGAGAAAAATATGTCCACTTAAAAAGTAAAAGTACTTTTAGGTAACTGAAAATTTTGAAAAATGCTCAAGAGGATGCTTGAAACAAGTAAATTTCCCTTTGAAAAAAATCGAATCTATTTGAAATAAATTTATTAATCGGGCGAAATCTGAAAGCATATCTCTCAAGAAACAATAGATTATAATCTTAAAACTAAGTGATATTTCTATACTCCTGACATAATGGGAAACTCTATTTGATTCAAAATTATGTCGAATTATTTTACTGACCTGGTTTTATGTATAATAAAAGGATTATCATTTTATTTTAAACTGGATATATTCACTTTCTATTCTAAAAATGCATAATACCGAGTAACTTAGCACATTTTTAACAATATGTTTGTTTTATTGCGAATAATTAAATATCGACGTATTTGGGGAAAAAATGCCTAACGTGGCAAGACTGCCCATATCTAAGTGCCTAAGAAAAATAAAACATATTTCACCATTCAGAAAAGTACAGCGATGTCGTTTTTTTTCTGACGGCATTTTGGGCGAATTTTTGGAACTGTTATTGTAATATTGTTTTTGTTTCCATAAAGAATTCGGCGTAAAATACGTCACGGCCATATACAGTTTATCTTCTCTTCTATATACCGTGTAATCTTTATACAGTACATGCGAATAAACTAAGTGATATCCCTTTAAATCAAAAAGAAGTTCGGTATTTTAAAGCTATATCTCTTTAAATCAAATTGCACTTGCAAGTTTTTGCATCTTTATCTTTAAATCGAACAGCGGGTTATTTTAACTACAATTGTGTTGAAAAGTAGCTGTAACTAAACATCGTAAGTTGAACTCATGTCTTAAATATTTACTATGGCTGAAATAAGCTTAAATGTTGAAGAAAAAAATAATCAAGAAGGTAATAATTTGGAAAATAGTGTAGTGAACATAAGTGAAATAACTTTGTCGAATTTATCATTTTCAATCGATAATAATGGTGTTCTTATATTAAGTGGACCGGCCCGAAACATGCGGGTGAAATTTGTGAAGCAAAACATGATGATGACAAGAAATTGCAAGCTCTATTGGAAGAATTCAGTCTAATTTGCTTACTACCTCAGTTAAAATATAAAATATAAATATAAAATATATTCTGTTAAAATATGAATAAATTTCAGGTTGTAGTATAACTTATCGCTGTTTAAAGTGTCTGTCAAAGGAGGATATTGCTGAGGTGATTCCCAATGTGACATTAAGAGCAGAATTTCGGCAGAAACTCTTTTTGTGGAAAAAACAAACAGTGCGTTTCAATTGTACTCATTTTAATAACCACTATTTTTTTTCTAGTTTAATATCGACGCAGAAACGCTGTCCGTTTATTCCGAAATATCGAATTTGTTAAAGGAGGATTATACAAATACTTGTTCGTCTTCTTCTAAATCAATTTCAGTTTCAAGGCGGTCGCATTTATTTATAGGTTCATTGTGAAGTACAGTTTTTCAAATACCTAATATACAATACGGTAAAATGAAAATAAATATTCATTTATCTTGAAATATTAAACTATTTCATTTTATTTCAAAACTGTACCCTATCATTCACCAATGATCTCATTTAAGTTAAATAACTTTGTTTCAAAGAGATTTTAGCTGTAGTATGCTATGATTCCACTTTAAATTAAAAGTTTAAGTCATTTTGATGGGGGTCATCCCGTGTGACTGATTAAAAAAATTTTTTTTCCAAAAGTTGCATCCAAATATAGTGCAGAATATGTGGGTAAAATAATTTTCCGATATACTGCGCCATTCGAAAGTTAAAGCGTTAATGAGTGCAGGTATTTGGAGCGTGCGCTCGAGCATCGGACCCCTTCTCTTGCGCTTTGGTATCTTACCTGAGCCCTTTTAATACAAACATAGATTTAAATGTACAATAGAGAAGCCGTTATATCTCTAAACTCATTTTCTGTTTCCAATATGACGGTTGGTTTAGTCTTAGTTGAGCACCAAAAGTGTTCGAATTTTATTTGTGATAATCGTATTTGAACTTTTAAACGTGTTTTTCTCTAGACTACGTTTTTCTAACTGGTCTCCACGATATCTCAAAAATGGTTTGACCGATTACTTTGAAATTTTAACGGTAGATTCGGCACATATATAGTCATCGAGTGAATGAAAATAATGCAAAAGTTCCGAACCGTTTTTTTTTCGTAACAAAATGATCGAAAAAAATCACGAAATTTGAAAATTAATTTTCAAAAACATCTCAATTATTCAATTTTCAATATTTTCGAATGATTCTAGTTCATTCGATAGCCACAGCTTTTTTTTTAAATAAACCAATGAGCCGGAATCATGGAGACCGTCGACAAACTTTTATTTCGACGTGGGTGCCTTTGTAGTTGTGCAACACACATTGTGATAAATATTTTGGTCTGAAAATATTCTGGCTTACTGCTGAAATGTCAATTAATATATGGTAAAAACTTCAAACACCTACATTTTTATTGTTCGTCAAAACAACATCCCAAAAAAAGGTCAAAAAACAGATGGTCACACGGGTGACCCCCTTAAAACGACCAATAAATATGTAAAATTATATTCACTTTAAACTAAACAGGACCACTTGATTTTATAACTATGGGCACTTTTAAAACAATATGCTTTCATAGTTATTAAAACAATGCGCCATATTTTAATGTTTTGATAATAGAGCATATTGAATTAAAGGGCATCCTATTGATTTAGGTGTAAAACTTGTCACTGTTATTATACCCTAGATGAAATCTAAAGGGGTATACTAATTTTGTCATTCCGTTTGTAACACCTCGAAATAATGATGGTAGAGCAAAATGGATTGGACACCCACGCATATTAAAAGTTATTTTGATTTTTGCATGTCCGTCCGTCCGTCCGTCCGTCCGTGCGCACGATAACTCGAGAACGCGTACACTTAGAGAGCTGAAATTTGGTACACGCACTTTAAAAAAAACAAGTAAAATTAATTTCGAAAATGAGACAAATCGGGCAACTCCTTCGTGGCGTTTCCATACAAAAATTTCGTTTTCCGCTATATATTTGAACACTGCCTGAGAACGAGTATCCGTAGAGACCTGAAATTTGGTACATTGTGTTTTCATTGTACTAGCAAATAAAATTTCAAAAATGGACAAATTCGGGCAACCCATTCTTGGTGTTGCCATATAAAAAATTAGGTTTTTTATGTATACTGTGAAAACGATCAATCCAAGACATTTTTATTGTACTAAAACCTTCTTCAGAATATGAAATCCAATAAAATTGGTTATAATCATTTTTTCTGTCCGACGAACCGTTCTAGAAATATATGCGAAAAACCACTGCAAAAATCAAAATTGCTCATACGGGCATTCATCTAGGGTATCATAAGAATTGCTCTTAGACCAATTCTAGCTTTTTCACTTGTTATAACTAGATTCCCTATAAAGTAAAAAGAACTCATAATAAAGCAATTTCATATTTGAAAACCTTTGAAATAATCTGATTGTTTTCAATTTTACAATGATTTTTTTTCTCAGTGTACGAATAATAACCCAATTTGTTGTTTTCGTTGTTGCTCACAGTTGGTTAAGATATAAGCGTTATTGCGAAATAAAAGCTGTACCAAAAAGACAACAACTGGACTTTCGAAAGGAAGTTGTCAATGGACTTATTTATGCTAGTGTAACAACCAATCAAAAACCTGTAAGATCATCACAATCAGCTATGGATGGTATAGAGATTGAGCCACACAGAAAATGTAAAGAAGTTGTTCCGGAAAAACAAATAAGATTAGACGAAGTTTCTCATATGCATGGTCATAGCGGTGAAGAGGAAGTTCAATGTAAGCTCAGCGGTTATTCAGGGAGTTCGCGAATTCATTGCATGAAATGCCATGTATATTTATGTTTATCAAAACACAGAAACTATTTCGCAGATTTTCATACAAAGTAAAATAATTTGATTTGAACTATATTGTTTTGTTTTGTTTTTTTTTAAATATAGAGGTAATTCAACCAACTACAATATCTTTATTTTTCACCTATATTAAAATGGATTTCTTACATACAACGAGACCTATGCATACCATATGCAATACAAAAATTGTTTTATTATTTATAGATTGCTTTTCAATGCCTATTAAATTAATATTTGCGAAAAAATAATTTAATTTTTTACTCGAAGGCAAATAATTCAGCACTAAGTGGGTTATAGAATTATTAGCTTTTAATCTAATGAGCTCAAATATAATTTATGACTGAATGAAAACATGTCATTTAAAAAAAAACAAATATCGTTTAATTTCGGTGTGACCTGAATAAGCTATGAGCTAATAATTTTTTAATGGTTACGGTTAGGACATAGATATACTAAGTCAAATGAAAGAGATTGCAGTTTATAGTTTTTATAAAAAAAAAATTATGTTAACCACCTTTTTTGAAGAAAACAAAAAAAATGTCAAAATAAAAATAAGATTAAAAAAATCGAAATTCTTAGTTTAAACACCATAACTCCTGAGGAGAAAGGTAGACGGGGCTGGTCGAGCAGTCGTTGGAAAAGCCAGGAAATTCTGCATACAATCAGCTCTGTACTTTTTTAAAATACAGGGTTTTTTGTGAAATCACCCTGTAACTGTAGCCTTCCAATATTTTTTTTTTGACTAGGTGACTGCTATTACCTCCTATCCAAAGTACCACCACGGACCAAACACCCTGTATAAATGGTACTATATACCCATATATACATTTTTTTTGAAGAATGTTTAGGTTTTCGGCGCTGTAACTCATTACACATCAGACTTACAAAAAAGTGTCTATTGTGTGTGTAATTTATATTTTTACATTTTTTGTCGACGATCAACCGCTGAGGAATTATTTTGGAAAAATAAAACAATTTTTGGTACCTTTAATCCAAGATGGCGTACCGAATCTAAATTACAAATACAAAAAAAAACCACAACTACCCCATATTTTGTAGGTATAAGGTTTAGCTGAAAATAACGATACCGAATATTGCTATTGTGTCTATCCAGATCTGGTTCAGATAGACCATGACCTGCTCCCTATAATCACAGACAAGAAATACCGAGATATCGACGGTAGTACTAAGAAAGTGATGTATGAGAAGAGCTCATAGTAAACCTGAATAACTCACTGATCTCGGCTAAATATATCATGGGTACGAACCAAACAATTTTTTCAATATAGGCAAAAATTGAATTTTTTCTTAGAATATAAATCGATCATATTACTTTAGAATTCCTGTGCATTATTGGTGGCTGTAGACAGTCCGAACAAATTCTGTCTGCCGTATTATTGGATTAGTTGGTTCTGGATGGTGCAAGTGGGAGCGGGGATAATACAATACCTTCCACTATATACCATACAAAAATGTTTTTGTCTTAGTTAGAATCCCGATATTTATTTTAATATTTCACAACTGGGCAAGCAGGGAAGCCGAAACCGCTGAGAGTTCTTGCAATTATTCGTTCTTTGGCTGTACTTAATTATATACGCACTGTCGCTCTTTGCATTCCATGAACTGAATTTATTGGAGTAAGTCGAAATTTCACGAATTCTGAAGAATATGGTCGATTTAAATTTTATAAAAGAAATGAATTTTTGCCTATATTGAAAAACATTTTTGGTTCGTACCCATGATAAATTTAGCCGAGATCAGTGAGTTATTGAGGTTTGCTATGAACTCTTCTCATACATCACTTTCTTAATACTATCGTCGATATCTGGGGTATTTCTTGTCTATGCTACCTAAAATCCAACAGTTCTCCTATATCTCCTCCTACAATTCTATTATCACCTATTCCAAGGATATCTTAAATAACTATCAATTTCAAGTTCATTTATCATAAAATTCGATCATTAGAGTGTAATTAGATTACCTATTCCGTTAAGAAATTCAGTTGAATGAACGGTAGTTAATTTAAGTTCATAAGTAAGTAGTTATTGGTAGGTATATGTACTACTTAAATCACAGAATATCAATTGAAGAGGTTTTTTAATGATAGAGGCGCGATAACCGAATAATATATTTCCTGAAAAGAAATAAAAAAGACACAAATTTTCTGTCGAAATCCAACTTCGATTTAATTGGGATTTATAGTTTCTCCAGGAAACCAAGCATTACTTATTTATGCTGCCTTATCTACGTACAATTACGAAAATTACCTATTACAAAATTGAAAAGAAAAATGTCGGTATCATAAGTTTTGGGCTCTATGATTTATATGTAAAACACCATGAGGTTCACTTCGCAAAGATATATGTTGGCGAGGTAGTAATATTTCTATGCATAATATGGGCATATTTCAATATATGTATATTTAACTAGGTATGAGAGTAGGTATATGTATGATCATGAAATTTTGGTTTATGACTTCTTAATGTTGTGTTTATTTCGCAAAAGTATTATCAAATGATTTACGCGCCAAAACTTTATAGCACAGCAGGCGGTCGGCATGAAAATTTCAACATTTAACTCTCCCCCATCTTTTGAACGGCAACGGCATAGGTAGGTACTTTACGTACAGAGGACACCGTTCGTATAAGAAATAATTATGAGAATTTCGAATGCTGCTATAGATGCATACGTAGGTATGGATGCATTTCCATTCAGTTATATATTTTATAAATAAAACTTATTTTAGCCAATTAAAGTTAAATTCACGAGAACATATTTTCATACCTTTCTTTGAAGTAATTTATGACTATTTCGTATCTGCAAGCCAGCAAGCAGGAGTTACGGCAGAAGACCTCTAATCAATCGCATATGAATCGAATAGCAGTTGATTACCGCCAAGATATTGAAAAAATATATTGAGCAAACGTTTGAATTTCTGATGACAGGCAAACACAGTAATTAGTATTATTCACTAGTATACAATTATTATTACTATTATTATTAGGAAATCACTGAACACTAGTTTCGCACTTGAACCAAAAATCACGCCCACCCAACTATACTTAGTTAATAATATCAGCAGATATTGACAAGTTAAGATCACACTTTACGATAAAAATATGACAGTAATGGATGTCTTGGGTAAATCAAGAAACGTCTCTGATATTAGTAGCCCGCTTCCTTTTCACATATCCTGTGACTTATAAACAAGCTTTCTTCACTTGTCTTTTCTACTCGTAACAAAAAAGAAAATAAAAATCACAAAATAAACGAAATAAAAAAGTCGTTAGAATGACACAAAAAAAAAATCAAAGGTGCTGCCTTAAAGGAATGCTTTGAAATTAGAAAGGACGGAGGAAGGAACACACATCAATTGGGCGGAATTCTTTTAAATCGCTTTTAACCACCTACACTATCGGCACTGGGATGAAAAACACTGGTCACATATATATCTAGAATAGCACAAAGGGATTACAGCAACCAGAATTTTTTTTTTTTACCTTAACACTTAGTATTGGTCGCTTTAATTAATACCTAAAAACTAGAATAATTTTTATTTATTTATTTTTTTTATTTATTACTTTACTGTATGTAGATTTACTAAAAGTGCGAGGCGAATTTGCTTTACGCGAATAGTCTTGCACAGAGCAATCCTGTCGCTACTGATGCAATACCCAAACTAAACTGATACGGGTTTTCGTTCACGGCAACCCGAGATTATTGAGAGCAGAATTTCAGTTTTATCATCAGGCAGGCTGGCTTTGATCCTCCAAGCTAGGAGATAGCAGCACACCACCATCACAGGGCATCACAAGTATATTTTGTTGCCTTTTAGTTGTCGTTTTCTATGACTAGGTTGGATATACTTAGAGAGCTTTTTGCCATCATATGTGTACCAAAGTGAATCTGTTTCAGCTGGCGGAGGAGCTAAATTTTGAATTTGGGCCGTACTGTTCCTGTACTGTGTGGTTCCAACTGCTGACAACAACAACAACTAAGTACACAACACCCATTAAGTAAGAGGGTCCGGTTTTCGATGAGAGAAAAGCTTTATGTTTGCTGCTGCTTGTTGCTGTTGCTGCTAAACTTACTGGACTATTTGCAAAATACCGCTTTCCAGAAAGCTGTTGGAAAGAAATTATGTAGTTGGAAGCTTTTTTTCGCTTGCTCCCCTTCTAAAGTTTCTTTTGAGGTTTCCGAAGAATATCAACCACCACCAGCATCACTTTCAAAGTTGACTTCGTGGGAATTGTATATAAGTTACGTGCACGTGCATTACAAAATCAGACATCCTGGCAGGTATATCCGAAATTAGCATTTAGGTTCACCATGCTCATAAATATGAACAAGAGCATAGCAAATAAATCAATAGTTCTCAAACATACATACTGGTGGTGCTGTCGTATTTAGAGTGACGACGATGATTCAATGTGTTCCGCAAATTAACCAAATTGGGCGAATTGCCTACGAGCAGCAATAAATGACAAGTCATAAAAATCATCACACCACAATATTCATTTTTCAAAATACTTTGGAAATAATTTTGAGATAAATGAAAATTGAAAATGATACGGATGAGTGGAATTAAAATATTTAATTCGTTAATATTGAGAGGATTTTAAGGTCATATTCTATACACCTCATATTCACTAGGTACTTGCATACCTACCTGTAGTTATTCATGCCGTAAAACAGACTTTCACTGTGCGACACCTGCTGATTTCATGAGGGTTTATACGTTTGCCTCAATCTGTCAAGATGTGGGCAGGCAAACTGATGCTGCTAAATTTCTTGTACGGTAGCTAAATTGGAGATATTCTTTATGTATAGAATTGTAGATGTGCTTCTATGAAATATTCTTAACGATTCATTGGATAGATTTGCCCTTTGATTCAAATTTTATTGCCTTCATATTATTGTACTCCAAAGAGATAAGTATTTAGCACATAATATATATTAAATGCATGTTGTTCAATCACGGCCGCATATATGGGGTAGGTTTGTGGGTTCAACCTCCCCCCCCCCCTTCTTGGTAATATATTTTTTTTAAATCTGATAAGCCAAATTTTTACCCACAATTCTTTATATTTAACGGCTAACAACAATTGGTGTTATTATTTTTATAACTTTCTTCCATGACCCTTTCAGGTAAACAACTTGGGAAAAACGTGTGTGAAATAGAGAATTCATATAAGAAGTCCAGTATGTGTGTATGTTCATACGATTAGTATCGTAGCTTATTTTGATACACCGTAATTTAATCGCAGCTATTTTTTAAATTTTGTTGACATTTTTAAGTGAATATTAAATCTAAGTGTTCAGTCCACATACATATTTGTACATCCCTCGTTGAAATCTCGCCATCAAAGTACATCTCTCGATGAAATCACCTTTTCTTAAAATATATAAAAAGGGCAACACAAAGCATCATGTTCCCAATCAATATAACACATTATACTTATACAAATATTCCACCGCAAATCCCTTCCCATAGCCATCCTATGCAATATTTTACCTAGAAAAAATAAAGAAAATGCATTGATTACATATAAATTAACCAAAAATAGTATAAACTTACCAAATCATACACCTCCAGCATATTTACATTTTTGTAATGTCATCTAATGACATTACGTCAAACAGCTGGTGTCGCCACAATCAAATTTGGACCATCGAACCAAGCGTTGCCAGGGCAACATATTATGAAGCTGGGACGTAGCTGTTCTCGGCGGCTATAAAAAGGCGGCGAGCCGCAGCAAAATCACCATTCAGTTTTCAGAGTCTAATCTGAAGGCATCCTCCACCAGAGTCTAATCTGTTTCCTATCCTTTGAACAAAAGTATAATTTTGTCTATTCATTCATATAGAAGTTTAATTCTATTATTGTAGAAGTATAATTCTACTTATATCCAACATCCAATTTTGCACCATATTATAATTTCAGAGTCTAATCTGAAAATATCCTCCATCACAGTCTAATCTGAAACCCATCCTAGGAGCAAAGTATAATTTTGCTCTATCCTTCATATAGAAGTCTAATTCTATTAAAATCCACGCTCCCAAAAATCTGACACTTGATCCCCAATCGTGTAACAGAAGTTTAATTTTGCTTACACGCTCCAGGATGTTGCGATTGAAGTATACTTCTGCGCAGACGTTTTAACATTCGCTGTAACAGAAGTTTAATTCTGTTTACACGCCCCAGCACGTTGTAGCAGAAGTATAATTCTGCCTACGCGTTTCAATACTCACTGTAACAGAAGCATAATTCTGCTTACATGCTTCAGCACGTTGCAGCCGAAGTTTAATTCTGCTACATCGTCGCTCTCTTTCTCAGAAATTCCTACTAAAATTGTCGCTATTTAATTTTCGAAGAAATAAAAACTTTCTTCTTCTTCTTTCCAGGAACAAAATGAGAACAGAGAGTGTGAGCAAAGCAGCACAACTTTTATATAGAATTTTAGTTGAATTTTAGTTGAATTTTTAATAGTATTAGTAGTTTTACTAGATTGTAAGTTATTATTAAAATTGGAATTCTTTTTAAAACTATTGAATTGTGATATTTAGGTTAATTATTTTAATAAAATTTATATTTGAACTGAATCTAAAGCTGAGTTATCCTTTACTAAACCGGCACCTTCCCTTACGCTCGAGAGTAGATCTCACACTAAGTCTAGTTTGTTTTTGTCGTTAAAACAGTAACTTTTATTGTAACTAATTATAATATGGTAACTAATACTTTCAATGAGTGCCCCTTGGTTTTATATAAATAGCTAAAAAAATTATTAAAATTATTTGTTTACTTTTAGGTCAAAATGCCTTAAAAAATTTAAATATGTTTTTTTATTGATTTTTTCAAATTGCTTTTTTGGTTCCCGCAATAAAATCGCTCTGCTAAGCATTCATCGAAATGTTAAAATTGAAATGAATGAAAATACTGTCCCCAGTTCACAGCAAGAAGGAAAAGATTACATTAAATTCTATATTTTTTCTTTTTTTATAAAAAGCGGACCTTTATATTTTTTCTCTTGGAATGTACTTAAATAAAAATAAGGATTAAAAAACATAATTTTCAAACATAACTTTTAAAATTTCGGGAGCTTCTATACTGCAGACCCATGGTGCTTTAATTGAGAATTACCGTGAACTCAATTATCTAAATATAGCACTTATAGATGAATAGCATTTTTTCAATTCAATCGAATGTCATCACATATTCATATGCTTAATAAATTAAATTTTACACAAAAATTGCGATTATTTTAATTCACATTAATTCGTTTCTAAAGGGTAATGCACTAATGAAGTTTTGTTTCTTTTCATTATAGCTATAATGAGGAAAAATCTTCTAGATTTGGCATATAATATAAATCTGGAGCTCTGGTGTGCATCTGCCGATTTTGAATAATAATAAGAAGAAGAAATGCAAATCACAAACTATATTGTCAATTTTTTTTTTTTAATATAATGTTTTCTCACTTGTAAAATGAAAATAATTAAAAACAAAGTTTTATCGCGTTGATTCGATCCACATTGCTTCTTTAATGTCATTATAAGTATATAAAAAACAGTTTGGCAGTACAACTTAATTAAAGAAATGGCTGTGTGTCTGCAGTTTGTAATGAATCATTATAGACTAATGAATCGTTAGTTTGTTGTTCATAAGGTATAAACCCCTCCCATTCGTGATCTATATTATACGACCTTGTGTTCTATCTCTTATTCACTTCACTTCATTTGCTCGAAAATTGCAGTCATCTTTCTATTGAAATTATGTCATAATCTCGGTAATAATTTAGTCGGAATACATTAGGTCTGTCTGTTTACTTTTCACCATAAAATATTTGAGTAAAAAATCAAGTAAAAAAATTTTATGTGGTAGAGGGGATAACTCAACAAAAGTTACCAGACACTTCTCGAGCAAATTTTATTGAGCTTGCCATGTGTCAAACATGTGGTCTAAAACAGAAAACAATTAATTAATTTGAAATACGTTTTAAAAAAACTCACCCTCTTTAATAATTTTTTTTAAAATCTCATCTCTTTATATCTGGTGTTTGGATATCGAAGCTACACATCCCCTTGATCATGAGTAAAATGTGCAACTTTGTGCAAGAGGGGAAAACGTATAGATTTACTCGATATTTACGAGCTCAAAAGTAAACAAACGGTTTATGTGTAAAAATGCGTAAAACTTTTTACACCGAGTAAAAACTTTCAAGTTAACAGACAAAACCTATTGTCTAATTTTCTACATACAGCAATTTTATACCAAAAACGATCACCCATTAGCCCAGACTGCCTCCAATTTCGATGAAACTTTCGAATAATTTAAGTATTAAATAATATTGGACACGTGTTTTGTTTAGTCTGCCGACCCTTCGGTCTTGGATACAGGGTGCCTCAAATTTGAATGTTTTCACTGTGGACGTGTTTCTTAATTTGCTGATTACTTGGTATCGGGTTATTCGATTCTTTTGTGTGATAGCTCAAATCAAAGGTATAAAGTTCTATTTGAGCGCGTGTTATAGACCAAAAATTTTCTAATTAATTTGTGCAAGTCCAGAGTGTAATTTTATTCTGGCTTTCATCACATGTTCTCTAGACTCAGATTGTTCCCTCAAAAAATCTTTCGAAATGGAACATTTCTTTATTACTTTAACTACATTATGGCACTTCCGTCCCACGTTAAAAGTCTATTTGAAAAACAGAATTTTTTTCTTTGCGCTATGTTGCTTAAATTATCGAACTCTATTGAAAAATGATAACGATAACACACCAAATACATACAGACCTATATATGGAGTTAATTAGATTGATAGTGATTTAGCACACCTTGCAATGTAATTTTGTAAGCAGCTTCTAAACTAATGTAGATGAAAAGACAACAGATCTAGATAATACCTTTTACTCAAAAAGAAACTGGCTTACATGTTGCGAAAATAGACCCGCACGGTAGGTACCACTGAATGTAATGTAATTTAAGAATCTTCGGTAGCATTCTACCGAAATCCACGCAATTTCCGTAATTTAACTCTCACACGCTCAGTTCGGTTTTTTACCTTAAAACGGTCAGTATTTACTCCTGTAATAAATATATTTTATATGAAGGAATTCATAAAAACATAAGATAAATTCAGAAAAAAATTACTTTCTTCTAGTTTTCTTTCGAATGAATATGTTGACGTGAATCTTTTATGGATGTGTATTTGGAATTAGTGTTGCCAGTTGACCGTAATTTGAGAAAAAAAAATATTACTGAGTGCAACAACTGCGATTCATTTATAATATGCAGATTATGCTCTTCATTTTTGACTGAAAATGGATTATAGAAAGTGAATTAAAAATGAAATATGTATGTAGAATTATGTATTTTGAAATTCATCAAAGGTAATAAACAGGTACATATAACATGAAAATGACAGAAACGCAAACATAAAACTAAAAGTTTTAGTTACAACATTCTTCGCATTTGACTATTCCGATGTTGTGTTGAGCGTACACTGGTATTTGGAACTGAGGCTTTCTTTGTTTTTTCGTTTTTTGCTCATCGTCTCGATAGCAAATTACTGCATCCGCTTTCACCTTAAGCCTATTTGTTTCTCTCGTTCTTCAAGATAGTTAACAGGCACATCTTCAGTTTGGCTGAATGTGTCAATACTGTGCAACCCAGCACACCCTCCATTAATTGAAAACGCACATCATCCACGCAGTGATGTTTTTGCACGTCTTTCGATTTGCGACTTACATAAGTTGATACTTAGTTGTTCTAAGAACATGCAGGTGGCCTTTCCCGAGTTGTTAGGCCGGAAAGATGGCTGATTTTCTCTCACATATAGGTGGCTAAAGCTTTAATGTCCAGGAAATTGAAAAATAAAGCTAATGGCCAACGATTTGTCTTCCGTTTTAGTGGGTGTACTTCGACAGCATGTAGTCCATCATGTCAAATCGACTTTCGGTTTCATTATAATAGAGAATAATCAAACGGCTTATCCATTTAGCCAGAAATGTTTGTATCGTATTGCACGGTTTGATATCAATACCATTTCCTTGTTTTCCTTGGGACCGTACGAACAATAACGAACATAATGTCCCCCAATTTCATGAAAATAGTATTTCACGGCTTTTATGAGCTCCAAGTTCTGGCGGGATATATGCATTATTTTTTCTGTTAGTGCCCACTGGGGATAAATTCAACGATATCAAATGAGTGGCAAGTGGCAAAGATGTAAAAAAATTGTCTCTAGTGATATTTCGACCAGTGTTTTTGTTTATTGAAACTAAATCCTTTGGGCCGTTCACCTAAAATGCGCGGTATTTTAGAAAAAATTGTAAGAAGATATAATTTTTGCAGCTTAAACTGATCTTGAAGAGGTTCACGTGGGCAACCAGGTTGCTATCCTTTGTAAATTTGAACCACCAATAGATAAAACGCTATAGCATCGCATGCCCACCACAGTTTGATACCGTATTGTTCCATGGTGTTGATGGCATATATTGGGTGAATTTGGTGCGCCATATAAAAGGAATTTACGTCTAACGTGCCTTACGTTTTGTCTAGCGACGGATGATATCTCGAATGGGTTAACAATTAAAAATGTTTTACTTGGTCCATATTTTTCGTTGATGATACCGGTCCTATTTGAGTCGACCGCAACTTATTATGTGCTCAAAACTCGATGTACTCGTGGTGGGATTTTGCTCCATTTTAGTACCGTCTCGTCCAATGAAAAATTGTTCAGGATCATGCAATTTCCAATTCGTTTTCCGAATTTTCATCTGCACTGATCTCATCCAATTGGAGTATCTACAATCTATTCTTTTATATTACAAGTTTCTTCATCAGATGTTTCGTTTTCAATTGGAGGTATTTAACACATCCTCCAAATCATCACTACCTTGAAGTACATCCAAACTTTGATCGTCGATTGCTAAAAGCATCCTCCGATAAAAATGGCTCCTTTCGTCAACCGACAATCTATACCGCACAACAAATTAGTAGTACCATCAACAGAAAAAGTGTTCTTACCTTGAAAATTCAGCACTACATAAAAAAAAAACACAAAGTTTTTGGCACTCATTGTTAGAGCAAGGGAAAAAATTCACAATACATACAGATGTATGTATATAAAAAATGCATATATAGCTTGCATTATATATATATATTTTATAAACACAAGAATTGTATGTAAAATAGATGGCAATTCAATTTTAGTAGACCCTTATAATTGATAATTTCTAAAGGATCCAAGTATTTACCCAGGTAAAAACAATCCGTTTTAGGATGAAAATCCAGAAATTGGCTAAAACATGCATTAACAAAAGACAAAATTCTAATTCTTTTTGCATATAAGTTTAAAATATAAAAAAATATTTTCCATTATCTATGAGGAAATTATTTAAAAAAATTTTCTGTACACAAATTATTTAAAAAAAAAGGAAATGCATATTTGACCCAGGTAAATAAAACCAATTATTTTAAAAACAAAGAAGGGTTGAGACTAATCCTACGCACTTAGTCCTCCTTGTTAATTTCATTACTAAAATATTTCATTTAATATTGATTTTTTGGTAAAAAAAAAATCCGCAAATTTTGCTGATTTTATCTCCCCCGCCTCTCTATTATAAGCTTAATAATTTCGTGCAACGGAATTAAGAAAAAGCATATAATTTTCTAACTATATCAATTTTCCATAGAACACTTATCACTTACTAATTTTCTGTTTGGCGCAACAGTAATTTTAAAAGCTGAGCACTTCTCACTTTTCAACACTCAAATGAGTGCTTTTCAAATTTCGCTTTGGTGCAACAGAAATTAATCAGAAATTTTGATAAGCTGCTAAGTTATAATCGATAAGTTACTGGTGCTATAGGGCCCAGCTCATCCATTTTATGTATTGACCTATCATAAAATATTATTTTCCCTATCTAGCAGGCCAACTTTTAACAATACATATGCTTTTATTATTTGTATTTATGACTCAGCTATAAAACATTCTCAGTTTCTCACAAAATATTTTATTCTCGTTGTTACCCCTCAATTTGAGACATATTACTATCCTACTATCTACAGTTTTAAGTAGAAATTACCTGCAATATATGTAAATGCTGATAGGTAAATATGTCCGTAAGAAAATATTGATTTCAAAATGTAGTATGAGATGATTCTAGCGATCGAGACTAAGATATTTTGATACACTATGTTTTCTTAGAATTTTATGTATTAATTATGCAGACCTTTAATTGATACTTAAAGTAATGTATTTGTCATTAAAAATGCACGATATGCACAACTGTATAAGGACAATATCATGAAATAAAGTTCATTTCCAGTTTTGAATTAAAGTGTAAACAGTATTAATTATCGAAATGTTACTGTTTCGTTATGTAAACGCGCGGAGGAACAAAATATTTAATTGTTACTAAATGAAAAAAAATTGCGTAAGTTGTTACATGAAAATATACAGGAAGGATGTGTTGAATGGCAATGTTACATTGGATATTCCTGGTCCGTCGGAGATTAAGTAATACCGACCATATTTCCAGCCAAAGTGTAGTATATCTCTTATATTGTAGTAATTCCAAAAATTATGAAGACAATTTTATATTTAATCCACAGCTTCGTCCATATCTACAAGCTCGATAGTATCGAATGTGTGATTCCTGATATCGCCAGTTTAAATAATACTTTAGCCTTCTCGGCAACTCACCGATAATACCAAAAAGGTTTAAGCATGGTAGTTATAGAAAAAGGAAAGCTGTTGAATTATCTTCAAAGCTCTCTGAACATGTGTTTAATCCAGCTTCTGAAGAGTATCAAGCAGATAATGCTGACAACTGCTAAACCCTGCTAAACCCTGATAGAAACCTTGTCAGCTCGCAAAATTTTAGGAAAATTCAACGTCTCCGTTCATCTTGCAAATCGGGCAAATAGCAACAACAAGAAAAAGGTATTTTGTCAACACCAGATCTGAAATTGATGGGAAGCAATACTATCGATAATGAGACGATACATCTTGTGCAGGAGTTTTATAAAGATGATAGCGTTAGCCGTGTATGCGCCGGCAAAAGAGATGTTATTGTTTTAACAAAGGATGGAGTAAAGACTATAAAGCAGCGTGGAATAGTTTTATGCAATTTGAAAGAAGTATACCAGATTTTCAACGAAAAATTTCCCACCAAAATAAATTGGGTTTTCCACATTTGCAAACAACATCGTCCAGGAAACTGTTTTCTCGTGCAACCATCAGGAACTCATTCCATATATGTATGCATTTATCACCAGAATATTAAGCTCATGTTTGATGATCCTAAAAGAAGTAAACTGTTTCCTGATTATATCAATTAATCAATTTTTATTGCAAAAATGTGAAAAAATGTCCTGGCACGAAACACTTAATCGCGATACTTTTGCAGCTTCTGGATACGGAAATTAAGAGATGAGATCACATTTCAGCAATGGCAAAAAGTGGATCGGTGCACTTTTGAAACGATGGAGAGCTAACAACTCATTGATGGTTTTTGCGAAAAAATTTGCAAATTAGTTCAACATCAATTTATTGCTAAAGAGCTAGCAAAATATTTAAAGCATTACAAGGTTAACTTCAAGACAAATGAATTCATTATATGATCTCAGATTTTTCCAAAAATTATTCTTTCGTGGTTCAGGATGCTGGATGTCTGGAAATCAATACAAAAATAGGATGACCTGGTACAGTATATGCCATATGCTCGAACCAAATCGGTTCGAATATATTTTGGTTTTACCGATTACTTTAAAAGGAAAACATCCTGAAAACAAAGCATCAAATTTTTAAGAAAATTAAATCTAATTTGATTACTCTTAATCAAACGACAGGTACACAACCTAACAAAGCCATGTATTTGTCATCTACATAACACATTTCACAAATACAATACAACATTATAGCCTCATTGAGCAGATCAAATTAAAATTCTTATCATATGATTGAAGCAATTAGATTCGTGCTAAAAAACAATTGCTGAAAAAGAACATATGCAAAAATACCATGCTAAAATTGAGTTCTAAAAACAAAACAAATTCAATCTAATTGCAAATTTTCCCAAAGAAATAGGTACAGCATCTAACCAAAGCAAGTGTTGTCATGTAGCATACAATGCATGGCACAAATACAATCAGATCAAGCAGATCAATTTACAACTCTATCATCATTATAAATACTATCGAACGGGAATTTCTTCTCTACGTGATAGAGATAACATTTTTTGCAAATATACATAATTCAATTTAACACACCAGCATGGGTTGCTTTAAATTTCTTGTTACTATGCATTTTTGTTCGGTGCTATGCATATTTTATCTCTAGTACCGTAAAATTACAGAATCACGGCCAATTCTTGTGATCATGCGCCTCTGCACTCCATCATTGGTGTCGTGTGCAAGCAAGGGCTATATAAACAGCAGTTTGACTTGATTCGTTCTCTTTTGTGATTTAGCAGTGCAGTGATTAACTTGGCAATTTTATTCCTTTGTGTTCTTTCCTAGTGATTTTTCCTAGTGTTATTTTATTACTAAATTAAATACTTGGTTTAATTGACAGCTAAAATAAAATATTCTTATTCTGGGTACCGACTGGATTAAGGAGTTTGTTTTAGATAGCGATTGAATTAAAGGTTTTTTATTGTGGGTAGCGACTGCAATACAAAATATTACTAACAATACACTTTATTTCTGGTCTCGACGGAAATAAAGAATCTGTCTTCGGGTCTCGACTGAAGTTAAGATATATACTAACATTCACTTTAAGTCGGGTCTCGACTGACTTAAAGAATATTATCTCGGGTATCGACTGAGGTAATATATTACTAACAAATAACTTTATTGCGGGTGTCGACTGTAATAAGGTTTCTTATTGCGGGTCTCGACTGTAATAAGAAATCTACTAACTCACACCACTTTATTGCGGGTCTCGACTGTAATAAAGAGTCTTATTGCGGGTCTCGACTGTAATAAGACAATTACTAACAAAACCACTTTATTGCGGGTATCGACTGTAATAAAGAGTCTTATTGCGGGTTTCGACTGTAATAAGACAATTCCTAACAAATCCACTTTACTGCGGGTATCGACTGCAATAAAGAATATCCTCATCCCACACCTCAGTCAAATAAAAGGTCAAGTAAATCAGCTGCTATATATTGATCAGGTGAGTACAAGTCAATTGCTACAGTTGTGTAAATCAAATTGATATATTAATCATTTAATAAACATTGCTTTCAGCTTTTTATATTATAACATTATATATATATATATCTTACAGTTCTCAAGTTTCAGTATTTATTGAACTTGAAACATTTAGTGCAGTGAATAAACGAATAAAAACCACTAGCTTTATACCAGTGGCAAAAATTTCACTACACCTTTCATTTATTGCATGTACGCTTTAACTACGGGCAGTACACCATATGAAGAAAGAGTTCAATCTTGAGGCAGAATGGCACTTGTTTGCTACCTGCCATGGGAAAGGACCTTGCGATGCTTTAGGATGAATGAAAAGAAGATCATTTATTTCCCAAATTTAAACTACACTAACTTAATTATATGTAGATATATTTAGAATTAAAAATCGGCGTATCACATAATAAATTTCTATTACACTTTTAATAAGAACAAAATTAAATTTTAGGTATTTTGTATAATCTCAGATACCTTCCAGACTAATCCAAAAGTATTCCAAGGTTTCAATAATTAAAGCATTTTATTTTAACGTCTTATTGATGATGTATTGCAATTATTTTGTAAGTACATTTCTACAAGACAAATTTCAGTTATTTCAAAAACTTAGAATTAAATACAATTTTTTGATGGACTTGGGTAAAATACCCAGTTCCGAGCCCCCGTAAGGAAAGTTTTACCCATTTATTTCTCACCACAAGCTTAAAACTCTGTTAGCTTAAAACATGGTTATGTATTTAACATCTTCGAATATTAGGTTATTAAAAATAGGTGCAAAAATAACAATTTTTATAGACTATTACTATAAAAACGGTTAAATTGTGAAACAAGTCCCTTTTCACAGTTCTGAGCCCCCCTTTGACCAGTTATGAGCCATAGGCCTTTGCCAGTTCCGAGGCCCCATTTTCAAAACGAATTTATAAGTTTAAACGAACGTTTATTATAACTTAAGTGATTTCTTCCTAATAAAAACTCAAAATTGAAAAAATTAATAACAAAATATTTTATATTTCTTAAAAAAAAGACAAGATATAATAGGGAAACGGATAAATTCATCACCTTGTATGCATAGAAAGTAGTGCATGTTAATACTTTAAGTATATATTTCGCATGTGGAGCATCTACTACACCAGCAAAGTAATTACATATACTACTACTACTGCTACTACTAAATATTATGAAACTCGTATAATCTATGCAGCTTTTATGGATAACCTTCGAACACTGAAAGCATGCCACACCATCCTTTGTAACAGTTACAAAGTTAGCACAGCTATAGCATACTTCAGATATTATACTATTTACGTTTTCTTTAGTTTCGCCATATTGATTATTTTCAGAAAATAAGTCGCGGACATGCATTTGCTTCTTTAACGCAATTCGTGTAGAAACATGTGAGGTGCCAATATTTCCTCTTGAAGGGTTTGTTAGTTTTTTTTTACTCCTGGGATTGATTCTTACCGGGTTTTATTTCCTTTCAATTTTTCTTTTCAATATTTGAGTTGCCTTTTGTCCCCTTTTAGTTTTCCGTTCTTCTTTCAATTTGACTTAAAGCTTTTTTCCATCTTTGTCGAAGAGGAGTTGAGGAAACAATAAAACTTCTTCTCTCCGTTTGTTTTATTCTTTTTCTGACTGGTGTTTCAGGTATAAGCAAGAAGTCTGAAATCTCCACATTTGGATCATCTAGCAAGTTTACTGGCATATCATATATATTAAATTCTTCCAACACCTAAAGTAGCATAATCGAATAATTTTGAATAAATTAAATGTTATAAACAAAGTACCTCAATATTAGTAGAAGCATTTTTTAGCTCATCGCATTCAAAACAATTTCATTGCATTCGGTTTCATTATAAGGCTGCAATGAACATAAATTAAAGACGGCCTTAAAAGAAAAAAAAACTATGAATACTGCATGATATTCCTGTTCCTGATCGTTATTATTTGAAAGTACCGTATAAATATCGTAGAGTTTCAGGAAATCATCTGAATAGGTACACGCTGCAGTCTCGAAATTTTCTTTCTCTCCTGGCACATTTTCTATGGTATTTGACTCTTGCGTAATTTCATTTTGCTTTGTCGTTTTACTCAAGCATTTCGAGTAATCGACTGCATTTGCGTTAAAAGGACAAAGGCCACAAGTCCGAAATCCGTTAACGATCGCCTCTATTCTGATACAAGTATCGACGACAGTTTTAAGTATGGGAAAATTAAGTATGGAAAATTATTACGCCTTCACCTGAGACTAGCTTTCTGCCAACCATATTTAATGGGTTTAAAAACAGATGCATCGGCGGGCTGTAATATTCTCGTCGAGTTCGGGTATAGACATATGAAAATTATTTGGATCTTTTCACATAAAGTCGAGAGAGAATAGGTAAGATGTGTCTTATGACCATCTACCAACAAGATTATTGAAAACTCGACACCTTTCTCTTGCAAATCAGCGTAGAGGTCATGTTCTACATAGCATAGGCAGACTTCAGGCGTACTTTTGCCATTTAATACCATCAGGTAAAGAGTATTAAATATCACTTTATATTCGTTTGTACGGATAAATAATCATGGGTGGGAACCACTGACTTATAACAATGGACTGAGCGTATTGCCATTTTCCTATAGGAAAGCATGGCACAAGTTTTATAGATCTCTCTTTCGCCCTATAGCAGAGTTGGAGCTACCAACACAAAATATTGCGTTCTGGAACATTTGCATATGCCATTTGATGTTTTTATGTTGGTTACAGATGCAATCACCGCAGAAGGAATAAGGTAAAGATAGTGTTTACCATGCTCCGTCTCTCTTGCCCATAAGCAGGATTCAGTTAAGAATAACTTTTGAAAATTAAAGTCGGAATGAGTTTAATTCCTTATAAGCGATTAAAATATCACTTGGGCACAAGAAAATATAAGTTTTTAATTAAATTCGATTTACGGGTGTGAAATTTCATCTGATTGGTTGAGTTTTACATGTTTTTTATGTAATCGTTTTAAAGGGTGCTCTATCGGTGATATCCAGAAACACAATATTTTTTGTGCCACATGAAATAGCAAATCGCTCAGTCCATTGTTATAAGTCAGTGGTGGGAACACGTATCTACTGGCGGAAAAAGAAAGCATTACAGTCAAGTTCTCCTTAGTTTGACCGCGATCTGTTTTGTAATCGTTTCGTGAGCAAATAAGTAGAACAAACAATTTAAATGTGATAGGTACTTATATGTCTATACTAAGCAAATAAGGAAAATCGGTGCCAAAAATTTCCACTTTTCACAAAAAAAGTTGGTCTCGTGACAATTAAAGACGCGCTCAGGATAAATCAGTATTTCTCGATAACCTTTCTTACTAACATATTCCTCAATCTGATGGAACCAATTTCGAATGTCGTTTTCAAACACCTTCGAACTTGCATCAATTATTGGGCGCGGTGACCTTATGGCAAGAATAGGGTGGCGTTTAAAAAAAGCCTTATACCATTTATCACCGGGTTCGGTCTTGGTGCGTTGTCCAGGAATTCTTTAACAGATGATTGTACATCTAGCTTGCGTCTGGAAAAGCCCTTTTGATGGTTTGATAAGAGCCATTGAACAATTAGCTGTTCCTCGTTTAAACTCAGAATAGAATGCAGAACTGTTATGTTCTTTTTTGTACGATTATGTAATCGATTTTAAATGGTACCACGCCGAATTTTATAAGTTTTGGATGCCTCAAGAGTGGAAAGTCCATTTCGATAGCTAATTGCAGGTCATCTTCAGATAATGTCTTGCTTTTTGACATTTTTATGGAACCTGTTTAAATACGGTGTGCACAAGTGTATGATTTATTTTAAAATTAGGTACGAACAATTCAATTTTATTTTATTTAAATAAAAGAATTAAAGTAGGTATATAGGCGCTGGTCAATGTAGTACTCGAAACTGGAAGTCCTAAATTGCTCTAAAAATTCCCTGTTTTGAGCCCGTGGCTCATAACTAGAAAATGTAGATAATAGGCTTCCAGTTACGAGCCCCCAGAATAAAAGCAAATGGATAACCTTTATCAAGAAAATTTTATTAAGTAAACCTCTTAATCTATGTCTAGATTCATAAAATAGTATCAGGCTTACTCGCTTTTGTTGATTTGCAAAGAAATATCACTATTAGAAATTCGTTTCTTTAGCAATAACACTAGCGCTACGCACTATTGCATGAACTGTTCACTTTCACTATTAGAAACAAAATGAAACCGATTCTCTATTTACTCTTAAGCGCAAGAAAATGGCTAAGTATGAGTGAATCATTTTACGAAATATGCACTTTAACCGTTAATTCCACTTTGGGCTTATTAATAAAGAAAAAAGTGGCTCGAAACTGACAGGGGGCTCGTAACTGGGTGTTTTACCTTTTATACCCGAAATGTATTGAAATTTAGTCCACATTTTTTTATCGTGTATTTAATATTACAAATGTACTCGCTTCATATTATTTTTGTAATATTAAGAGCTTTTTAGATGCAGCAAGAAAGCTTCTTGGAATACAACTCATTTTTCATTTTATATTAAAAAAAAAAACACACAACAGAATTAGTAACGTAAGTACCATCTACCTATGTCATATAAAGTAACCAGCGTAACAATATTCTGAGAGCAGTAACGAAAGTACCGAGTACCGATTTCAAAGTAACGAGAAACGAATCGATGCGGGTATGGAAGTGTAACAATTTTTCCCATCACTACCCACAACAACTTCACAAGCAAGAAAAGCCAAACCGGTCTTATTTAATACTTTCATCTCATTTTCGAAGATTTCATGATTAGAATATAGAGAAAAATATATTTGCTGACAATCTGAAGGAAGAAAATCATTTAAATCATAAAAACATAAGCTGGAAATGAGAACAGTCAGGAACATATACCAGAATTGTGCGAAAGTACCTACACGGAATCAGAAATCACAACAGAAATCGAAAAAATATTTCAGAATTTACAGGGGGACAAAATAGAGAATATAGAAGTAACACCACCAAGTTGGAAGAAATTAACCAGAGGACATCGGCAATAATTGACAATAACAAACGCATCACATTAGAAAAAAATAAATATTAGGAATAAAAACAATAATAATGTTGCATAATATATATAAATAAAATGAATTACTTTTCGTTGGTAATCGCATCGCTTGAAAAGGCCGGACCGATATGTCTCTTTTTTTTATTGTTCGTAATAGTCCGAATAAGGATTTATGGGGAAGAAAATTTAGAATCGGCAATCCCCTCTTGATGTTGCCATATAAAACTTTGTTTATTCACTATTTAATTATTTAATCGCCCGAGAATGCGCCGAAATGAAGAGCTTAAATATTGTACACGCCGTTTTCGAAAAATTTGCAAATCCATGTTCAAAACTGGACTAAATCGGGTTACGTCATCTTGGTGTTGCCATACACAATTTTGGTTTTTCACTATATATTTGGACACTGCCTGAGAATGCGTCGACGTGGAATGCTCAAATTTTGTACACCGCGTTTTTATATAAATTACAAATACATGTTCAAAAATGGACTAAATCGGGCAATCCTTTCCTGGTGTTGCCATACAAAACTTTGGGGTTTTCATTATTCATTAAGAAACATCCTAAGAACGCGTCGGCGTGGACAGCTTAAAAATTGTATACGGCATTTACGTTAAAATTGTAAATACAAGTTCAAAATAAACTAAATCGTGTTTGATTGAGTCAATAAAGCACGGCTGCGAAGAACATTGATGTGGACGAATTGAGTTTCCAATTGGCGCTTCCACATTCTTGATCAGTATGTAATTGGTGACGTACGAATCGGTGGATTCCGTTACTATCTACGATGATGTCCTCATTTTCAAAGAGAAGACGTTTTGATACCACATATCTCAATGATTCCGACCGATATCCTGTTCTACTTTAAACACTTACGGTGTCCGGTGCGGCTTGCATTCACAATCACCGTAAGGAAATTGCAAGGGCAGTGTAATGATTCCCTTTGGTCAAGAATCACCAAATAAGTTATGAGGACATTTCAACAGTGTGTTGAAACCTAACAAAACTGGTGTTGAGTTCTACAGTGCGTGGAGGAGTATTTTCAGGTTAGACAGAGTGTCCACTCTGAATCACTGCGTTGGGCTGAAGAAGTGAAAATAAATAAAACTAGTGTTCTACTTGCTTCTTAGCTGAACTGTGTCTTTATTCTTTTACTGTACCGCTTTTTATACGCAGTACTTACAAGCATTCAAGACCTTACGGAAATAATTATTTCCTTACATCATAATAAACAAAAATAATTAAAAGAAGCTACTAAAGTCAGTTTATTTACTCAAATTGTCAACAACCAAAAAATACACGAGGAAAACCATTCCGAAGTATAAACCAAATTATTACTCATGCGTCAGCAATAAACAAAAAAGAGAAACCAAATTTACTCTACATGTAATCAAGCAAAGAAAAGAAAATCAATGTCACCCGGAATGAAAGCGAGTCATATTTCACAATTAGTTGAGCACCTTGCAAGCCGTAATAAATGCAATATGTGCAGCTGAGGTAGTAATTTTGGTATGCTCAATTAATTGTGGCATAATTACCTGCATCACTCTGGCTATGACCGGTAATGAAGGAATTGTTCAGGTAATGAACAGGCAGTCATTGAGTGTTTACGGCATTAACCTTGAAAAATCTCGCTGGTATGATATGCCGCCTGTTTCCGTGTCGGAAAACCATCAGCTTTATTTGTTTACTCACCAAACAACAAAACAATAAATATTGTATATCATAAAGCATTGCAATAATATCCTGGTCATATTGAATGAATATTCATTGCCACAATCGTTAATAGATACAATAATCACTCAGAAATACGTTTTTTCTCATTTTTACTTTATTTACAAATTTTCAATAGCTTTTCACAAAACAATCACAAACAAATTTATTAAAATTTTTACAGGACAACGTCTCTCGGGTCAGCTAATATATATGCATTTATATAGAAATGCTGTGTTCTTTGTACAGTACATTCCATTGCATTAAAAATGGAGAATTGAATTATTTTGAAAAGTACGGCAAATCTATTTTAAACAAAAAATCAATTTTGTGGTGGAAGCGTAACAATAGGAACATATAAAAAAAAACCTGACGTAAATTTCACTGACAGGACTCAGAGTAAATAGGTTACCTCCAGTACGTGTTTGTGGCTGTTTAATTGCATCATAAAGTACAGAAATAGTAATACTTTGATGAGTTAGACACTAGGGATCGATTGGTTGTGACAGTAACAATTTGTGTGTTTCCCCAAACCACCTTAAATCCAGGCAGACGTCAGAAATGTGTTCTGTATCTTACTCACGATTCGACATAAAAATAAAATAGCCATTTAAATTTTGCAATGTACTAATAGTCTTCCTTTTAAATAGAAGAAGTTTTAGAGAAACTTTTTATTTTTACGATTCAAATCAAACTATTAAATACAAGAGAAAAACAACCGCCTGAAATTTTCAGAATTTGATTTGAATCGTAAAAAAAAAAAGTTTTTCTAAAATTCTTCTGTTCCATCTGAACGATTATAAAAAATTTCAAGTTCGAGTCCACCAATGCACAAGATAAAAAAAAATTAAAAACTTCCTTTTGAATACCTTAGCTTGCACTGGTGGATGTTCCTTATAATCGAGAAATTTTGTATTTTTTCCTTTTTATTAGCATAAAATAAAATGCAAATCTTAGGACTTAAATGAAGAATTATTTCTCATAGGTAGAACGTATTTTACTCAAGAACAAGACGTACAATTTTGCCTGTAAACTTTTCTTCTAGATGACTTCCTTTAATAAAACATTCTTAGTAATAAAAGTTAATTTAACCTTAATGAACCTATGTAAGATTATTCAGACATTATACGAGTAACTTTGAAAGACGATGCGAAAAAATCATAGTACCTATTACATTGTAACGCGGCAGATTCCCCAACTACAAAAATCTATGCTGATAGCTTTAAGTTTGCGCTCTAAAGACCATCGTATGAGGATGACAGTAACGTCACATGAGAGAGAGTAGACGTAAAGGAAACTGTTCAGGAAAAAGATTCAAATATTGCTAAAAAAAATTTACAAATTTTATTTAAATTGTGACCGATAAACTTATTGTGAGAAGTGAGTTATGTTAAAAAAAATTCAAAATGATTTTGAACTGTGGAAAGTGCCAAAAAACATTTAATCGTGGCGATTTAAAAATTCAATGCAACGGTTTTTGCTCGCGATTACTTCATGCAAAATGTATTGGAATTACGGATTACGATATCAATTTAATAAACACAAAGGAATGCATCATGTGTGTATTCGGAGAGTGTCAATGTTATTTGAAATCGGGAGGGGGGGGAAATGAAAAACGTTCCAGATGTCATAAATGAAAATAAAGAAAGCCTTGCCAGGCAAGAAAACGAAATTAAAAATATTCTGAAATATGTTCAAAAGATGAGTGACGCAGAAAAAGCGGTATTGAGTGAAATTAAAAAAAATCAAGTGGAAAAGCATGAAAAAGATTCATTTGCGAGTGTTTTTAAAAAATTCCACCGGTACTAGTGAAACCAAAAGAAAAGCAAGATATAAAAATAACACAGGAAAAAATAAAGAAATCATTCGATCCCAAAGAAATGTCGTTGAAAATTAATGGTGTTAAAAACAGGCAAAATGGGGTGGCGGAAATTAAATGTAATAGAAAGTAATTAGAAAGTATGCCCCAAATGTGCAGCAAAGCAAAGTGTATAAATTGTATTTCTGCAAATAATAGGCTAAAACTGGAATTGGAAACTAATCATGAAGCAAGAGATAAGCAATGTATAGTATATAACGAAAATTGGCGGTAGAAATGCAACAGACCGATTACTAGCAATTAAAGAATATTAATTGTCAATTTAAGTATATAAAACTAGTATATTTTAATAAACAGGGACTAATTAATAATATAAATGAATTAGAACAAATTGTGATGAATGCGGAATATGATTTTGTGCTTCTTTCGGAGACGCATCTATTGGAGGAAGTGGGTGATAATGAAGTAGCATTCAAAGGTTATTGTATTCTTAGATGTGATAGTATATCTAGTCATACTGGTGGAGTTGTTATTTATGTTAGGAATGATTGGATATATGAAGTTCTTAGTAGTGTTGCAATAAATAAAGATCTTTGGTGCTTAGCTGCAAGATTAATAAATGGTAAAAAGGAGATTATAAAGTCAGTAATATATAGGTCACCATCATCGAGTAGAAGGCAATTTTGTGAGCTATTCAAATCATGGATGTATGAATTATTTGAAATGACAGTAGTTAAAATAATAGTGGATGATTTTAATATAGATTGGTATGAACAAAACAACATAACATACAGAAAAGAACTGAAACAGGTAATTAATGACAATAATTATAAATTAATTATCGATTTCCTGACTCGAATTACACAACATTCGCTAACACTTATTGATTATGTAATCACAAATAATAAAAAGATTAAAGCGTCAGTTAATAATAATTTAAAAATATCAGATCATCAAACTATTGAAATTATAGTGCCTGTGTGTAGTGATGTAATAGAAAACAAAGGTGATATATCTAAAATTTTAGTATATAATACAACTCGCTTAAGCAAAGCCCTTGATCAAATAATGTTAATGGTTTTGATAAACTGGTTCATGCAAACAGTCAGGCTAATTTCCTAGTTAGTATATTAAAAAGAGCAATCGAGTCAATGACAGTAAGAAAGCTGAGAATTCTAGGCTTATAAGCTCATTGCAGTTGATGTAAGAAATTTAACTCCTCTATCTAACAAACCGACCTGCTCTCAGGCGACGGATAATCATAAAAAGAAGCGTCAACAGCAACAGCAACTACATAAAGGGCAGCAGCATCACAAACAGCAGCAACAGCAACCACTACAGCTACAACAACAACCACAACAACAACAGCAGCAGCAGCAACAACAACAACAACAACCACCACCACAGCAACAGCAACAACGACAACAGCAGTTGCAGCAGCAGCAGCAGGAACAACAACAGCAGCAACAACAACAACAGCAGCAGCAGCAACAACAACAGCAGGAGCAGCACCAGCAGCAGGAACAACAGCGGCATCAACATGAACAACAACAACGACATCTAAGTCAACATCAGCAGCAACCACAACAGCTGCAAAAGATGCCACAGCATCAGCATCAACAAAAAAAAAAAAAACAACAACAACAGCAGACGCTGCAAAAACAACTGCAGACACAACAGCTACCTAAGCAGCGGAATGCGCAACAATTCCAACAACAACAAAATTCAGGGCAGTCGGACACCATTATCCTAGAGGCTGTTGCTTCTCTGAAGGCTATTTTTCTGTCACGTCTAAAATGTGGGACTTCTGCGCAATCTATCGTTAACTTTATAAACTCAAAAATGTGTCTTAAGGATTCAGCATTAAATGCTTCAGTTTGACCCCAAAGGGCCTTCCCAGTCGTGTAGTGTCGTCTTTCAAACTGCTAATTCCCGATCACCTCGAGAGTTGCTATTGGACTCAAAATTCTGGCCTCATGGTTTATTGGTAAAACGTATCGTATCTCGACCGATCCGGGATGTATAAAAAAACCGAATGAATTAGACGGGGCGATGGAAAAATCGCAGTTTAAAGACTTGGTAGTTTATTATCAAAATGTTCGTGGTCTACGGTCAAAAACACGTCGGCTCTACTTGAACTCTTTTAATATTTCTCACGATGTTATTATTCTAACGGAGACATGGCTTAACAATTCCCTTTCGGATGCTGAATTACTGGACAACGACTTGCAAGTTTTTTGACGTGATCGAAATCCTGATGACATTTCTGTGCTCGGAGGAGGTATTCTAATCGCGGTAAAGATTTCTTACGGCTGTTCAAAGATAGATATTCCCAATACATCCCTGTCTGAATTCATTTGCATCAGTTTAACAATTGGGACAAAAATACTGTATATTCTAGCTGCATACATTCCTCGTGGAAGTCTGCTTCATACGATGCCGCTGCTGCTGCGTGGAATATGTGTTCGAGCTGGCGCGGGATTTGGATGATATTATATTCCTTGGTGATTTCAATCTTCCTACTGTTCAATGGCGGGTTTCTGATGATGAGGACTCCTTGGTCCCCAGTACATCTTCTGGAAATGCGCATATCTTCCTGGATGCTATTGCCGCAATGGGTCTTTTTCAGGTAAATGATATTAACAACAACCGTAATAAATGCTTGGATTTGGTCTTTACCTCGGATGCTTCGAAATGTATGGTTCGTCCGTGTCATTGGTTCCTATTGACTCATACCATCCAACTTTGGACGTGATAGTGGGCATTGATTGCGAGGGTACTGGTATGTTGATTGAAAACTCTCCCACCTTTAATTTAAAAAAAGCTAATTTTGATCTACTTAACTTTAATTTATCTTCTATTAACTGGTCCTTTCTGTTTAGCAATAATGATGTAGATGAACTTACAGCACAATTTTATAATGTTATGTTTAATTGTTTCAATGATTGTATTCCATTGTCTTGTATCAAGCATGGCTCATCGTGTCCTCCTTTTTCGATGCTGAGCTTAAACGCTTACGCAACTTAAGAAATAAGGCTTGGCGAAAGTTTCACCTCTCTCAGTCTAATGATGACTTAACAAATTTTTTGGTTTTGAGGAGCGAATTTCGTAATGCTCTTCTGCATGCCTATGATACGTACCAGCTTAGGGTGATAAATGTAATAAGATCTGATCCTAAGCAATTTTGGCGTTTTTTAAATACCAAAAAGAAATCTAATAATTTTCCTTCTGTGTTAGTATTTAAAAATAATTCTAGTCATGATCCGTCTGTGATTTCTAATCTCTTTGCTGATTACTTTAGTGAATCATTTTAACATATGACGCTCAAATAGATTTTGCTTATTTTAATTAATTAATGACGCTTCCTAAAGTTGATATCCCATTCTTCACTATTGATCAGAAATCTGTTGAAGTTTCCATGTCCAAGCTGGACTCTGGTTGTTCTGCTGGGCCTATTGTCTTAAAGAACTGCAGTGGAATGCGTTCTTACCCGTTAACATTTCTGTTTATTTTATCACCGCGGCTTGGTAAATTTCCTAAGTTATGGAAAGAGTCGTTTATTGTCCCAATCGTTAGGTCGGGTAAAAGGGAGCTTGTTACCAACTATCGTCCTATTGTTAAAATGTCTTGTATTCCCAAACTGTTTGAAGCTTCTTTCTATGAATTTTTGTATTTTCATTGTAGTGGAGCTCTTAATGCTCATCAGCATGGTTTTATGAAGGGAAGGTCAACAACAACACACTTGCTTCTGTTTACATCTACCTGTATCGAATCGTTTGAGCGTGGTTTCGAAACTCACTGTATTTATACAGACTTCAGCAAGGCTTTTGACAAGCTTCCTCACTCTGTTTTGTTATTTAAACTGAGATCATTAGATTTATCAATTTGGCTGTTGAACTGGTTATCATCCTACCTTAAGGATCGTAAACTTAGGATTCAGTTCCGCTCTTCCCTGTCTGAAGAAATAACGGCTTACTCCGGTGTTCCACAGGGTAGTCACTTAGGGCCCCTTCTCTTCATATTATTCATAAATGATGTTTCCTATGTAGTTACCAAATCTGATTTGCTAATATACGCAGATGATCTAAAACTTTATAAATCTATCGACTCGCATTGCGACTGTCTCAATTTGCAGGATGACCTGGACAGACTTGTTGAATGGTGTGAAAAGAGTTCCCTCATTTTAAACTTTGATAAATGTAAGGTAACCATTTTCTCTCGTAAGCGAGTCCCTTCGAATGTTGTTTATGCTATGAATGGGTTATTACTTTCAAAAGATGATGAAATATGTGACTTGGGGATATTGTTTAACCCGAAACTCACCTTTAACTTTCACATAGATCGCATCGTTAATAGGCAAACTCAATGTTAGGCTTTGTAACGCGTTGGGCAACAGAATTAGATGATATCTACATTACTAAACTTCTTTTTACCACTCCTGTTGGACCCATTTTGGAATATGCCAGTCCTGTCTGGTCTCCCTCTTACAAAAATTACTCCGATCGTATTGAGAGCGTGCAGAGGAGATTCTTACTTTTTGCTCTAAGAGGTCTTGAATGGAGGATAGACTTCATCTTCCTCCTTATAACGAAAGATTAAATTTAATACACCTTCCTACTCTTGAGACTCGTAGAAAAATTTGTGACATTAGCTTTATATTTCAACTTGTGAAGGGTGACATCGACATGCCTTTGATGCTTCAGAAAATTAATTTCAATTCACGATCTCGACACTTGCGATCTAATGACTTCCTTTATTTGTGTTCTCATCGAACCAACTATGGACACTTTGAGCCTATGACTAGAATGTGCTGTAATTTTAATTTAAATTTGCATTCGATATATTTTAACATTAATAAGACTCAATTAAGAAAAATCCTCAATAATTGCTCTGTACTTTAGCTTAATTTAAGTATTGTATCCTGGGACCATTGTAGCTAGCATTTAGCGAAAAATAAATAAATAAATAAAAAATAAATAAAAAAAAAAAGGTTCCGGAAGTAATAGGTGTGAAAACTTTAGACCAGACCCTCGGAAAAAATTATGGAAAAGGTGGTCCAAATGCAATTGGCAGATTACGTGAAAAAAAATAAAATCTTGGTGGAGTATCAATCGGGATTTCGGCTTTCATGCGAGACCGCTTTAACACGGGTTTTAACTGAGTGGAAGCTGGCGATAGATCAACGCAAATTCGTAATTGCGGTATTTTTGGATATGAGAAGAGCCTTCGAAACGATTGATCGAGCAATTTTTCTTCAAAAGCTAGAACAATATGGTATCAGGGGTACAGAGCTACAGTGGTTCACATCGATCTTGACTGGTAGAGCGCAAGCAATTAAAATTAGTAGTATATATTCGAACAGTAGAGATGTAACAGTTGGTGTTCCTCAAGTATCAATTCTAGCAACACTTTTGTTCATATTATATATTAATAATATGGGAAAAGTAATAAAGTATACAGAACTTAGACTATTTGCTGATGATGCGCTAATATTTATAATGGGAGTGAATATTCCAGAGTGTGTAAATAAGCTAAAAGAGGACTTAACGCAAATTTGTGAGTGATTAAAGATGAATAGGATGAAATTAAATATAGATAAAACGAAGTGCATGTGTATTAATATAGATATAGCCTTGAGTGTGGAAATGGACAACAAAAATATTGAACTAGTCAAGGAAATAAAGTATCTAGGGGTAGTTATAGATTATAAATTAAAATTTAATAAATTTAAAGATTATATTTGTAAAAAAGTGGCAGAAGAGATCTGATTCTTCAGGAGAATCAGAAACAATATTTCGACAATTAGTGCTATTAAGGTATGCAATATAATAATCAAACCTCATTTCGAATATTGTGCTGCGATAATTTTTATGGTATCTAAAGAAGATCTCAATAGGTTACAAAAGCAACAAAATAGGGTAATGCGAATTATACTTCGATGTAATAAAATAACACCAAGGCAACATATGCTGGATGCGCTAAAATGGATATTTGTGTAGTTATATTAGATATGTCAATGAAGTCAATGAAGCACAACCATATTCGTTAAGAAATAATGATAGGCTTAGGTTAAGTAAATTCAAAAATACTAATACGCAAAATATGATAATGTATAAAGGTTTGCAAATGTACAATGAAATGCCAATGGAAATAAGAAATGAGAATGAACTAAGAAAATATAAGAAGAAAATAATTGAATATACAAAAATAAATGATCCTATTGTATAGAAGTTTAGGAAAGATTATAACCTATGGCTATAAAGCATGTATTTATTGCTGTGAATTAATAAAGCACTACTACTACTACTACTAGTATGACAAATTAAGCAAATATAATGAACACTAGAATCAATTACAAGTATTTACTCGGCTCATTTATTTATTTTAGTTAGTTTTGTTTTCATAACTTGAAAAACTTAACAATAAAAAAAGTAAGTCAGCTCAGTTTCATAAAGTTAATTAAGCAGTGGATTGTAGTTATTGAAATCAGTGCCCAACAAACATTTTAAGACTTGTCTGATCTATAGAACGTCATTTTTTAACTGATAATAGATTATGAATTCCTTATTTTCTACGAAACTAGGACATGTTGATCAAATTTTTGTTTACTATTGACTTATTATTGACCCCTTTCCAGCGACGTCCTTTTTATGTGAATATTTGAAATTTTAAGACAATCGAGTTTAGTTTCCATCAAATATAGTCATCGTTTTGACTGGTACTTTTTTAAGTCGACATATGACGTCTTTAAGGTATAAGTTGGTATAAGTTTAAATAATATAATCGGAATTTGATCACAAAATGACCGACCATTCATGTATTATACAGAAATATATGAAAGACCGTCATTCAATGACTCAAAATAGACCCTTGATTTAACAGCGTTTTCCGCCTTTTAGACGACTTCTACAGGTTAATATTAGAGATTTTTCTATTGTTTTTAAACTCTTTTTGATATCTTACTTTTGCCGTGTTTTTGTCGTCATTTTTGCTATGTATAGGCATGCGTTGCCTATTTCTCGTCAGTTTTTGATTGCATTTCAAAGTGGCGGTTCTTGTCGTCATTTTCACGTCATTTCTCGATTTTTCGTAGTTTCGTGGAACGACGAGCATTCAAGATTTGCATTAGTCTTGTTCAAGCAGCAGTACGGGCAACAATTTTATGGTGTTTAGTGAAAAGTAAATATCTCCAAAAATGTACTATGCGCTACTTACGAAGTTGTGCGCTTTTCATCGAAATATTATTCAGTTTTTTTGAAGTTATGCATTTTGGATAAACCGTTTTATTTCAATGTTTTTGTAAACGAAAATTCAACGATAACACTGAAAGATGCTTTTCTCTATAAACAACGTAAAAAATTAATATTTGCTTCCGAATAATAAAATAAGAATTTCCCTACCTTTTAGTTTAAATTCTATTGATAATATTCGTCGTTCCAAGTGAGTTTTTTCATTGAGCGTTTTGTCTTTCGATGTGCCAACTAGAGGTTATTTTGTATTAATAATTGGTGACTAATATGACTACTATATTTCCGTCTGAAGACGGGTTTCAGGTTATAATGACGTCTTCTGGGCAACCAAAATGTACTCATTCAGTTAAATTTTGGAGGTTATTTTGGTGGCTAATTTAAAGACTTTATATCTGCCTGCAGTCGTATTTTAGGCGTTTATATGACGTCATCTGGCAGTTAAAATGTACTCATTATACCCTAGATGAAATCTATGGGGTATACTAAGTTTGTCATTCCGTTCGTAACACCTCGAAATAATGATGGTAGAGCAAAATGGATTGGACACCCACACATAATATTAAAAGTTATTTTGATTTTTGCATGTCCGTCCGTCCGTCCGTCCGTCCGTGCGCACGATAAATCGAGAACGCGTATACTTAGAGCGCTGAAATTTTGTACACGGACTTTAAAAAAAAAGTAAAATTAACTTCGAAAATTAGACAAATCGGGCAACTCCTTCGTGGGGTTGCCATATAAAAATTTCGTTTTCCGCTATATATTGGGACACTGCCTCAGAAAACGTCGACGTAGAGAGCGGAAATTTCGTACATAATGTTTTCACTACATTGGCAAACAAAGTGTCAAAAATGGACTAAATCGGGCAACTCCTTCTTGGTGCTGCCATATAAAAATTTAGTTTTTTACGTATACTTTGAAAACGATCAGTCCAAGCCATTTTAATTGTACTAAAAACTTCTGCAGAATACGAAATCCTATTATATTGGTCATAATCATTTTTTCTGTGCGACAAACCGTCCTAGAAATATATGCGAAAAACAACTTCAAAAATCAAACTTGAGTAGATCGGTGACCATACGAAATTTAATACGGGCATTCATCTAGGGTATCATAAGAATTGGTCTTAGACCAATTTTAGCTTTTTTACTTGTTGAGTTTAATTTTCGAGGTTATTTTGGTGGCTAATATGATGACCTTATTTCCGTGTGAAGACATGTTTTATCTTTTACATTATCGACAGGTCGACGTAAAAAATATGTTCGACTTAACCAAATTTTAATTTTGACCACTTTTCAATTTCAGTACAAAGGACGGTATTGACCAGACAATGTTTGTTGGGGTGTGATCCGTTGAATTTCAATTATGCTGTGTAGAGATGATTAGTTAAGAAAAATATCCGCATACTATGTAAACCAAAATTTTATAATACTCAAAAAACTTCTATGTAGCTATTACCGTACACGATTTCATTTTTTTCACTTGATTAATTACTCCTTTTCTTACTGTTCTCCATCAGATCTCATTCGGCTTTCAATTTGTTATGTATTAACGTAAAACAACTAGTAACCTCGTACTTTCATTTTTCCGATCTATTTGACAAGTGCCAAGTATAACTTCAAAGTATAAAGTACTGGACTGACCTGCCATACTTTACATTACAGTTTATTGCTAGACTGCTCTAGGGAATTGAAATTTACAGATTGTTATTTTAATTTTATCTAAATTCATTATTGCTTTAAATGAGTAGTTCTTAAAAGGGGGTGCCCGCACTCCGGGGGTACGGGAATGTATATTGGGGAGAGACCCCACAAAATAAATTACTAAATATCATTTATTAATTTTTGATAATAAAATATTTGAAAACTACAGTAATCCCCATTTTGAGAGAAGTTCTATGAAAAAATTGAGAGGTTCTCTAAATCAGGTCGAGTCATCTTCGATTTTATATTCGACGAAGCGTAACTGGTTTTTATTCCACTGCCGAGGCTTTGTATGTTCTTAGTTTGCCTTTGTAAAAATTTTTATGTGCCCAGACACAATTGGTTGGTACCGTCCTCGGCCATCAATATGGACACGAATTCGGAAAAAAAAACGGTCGATTAAAATTCTAAGAAAAAATGAATTCTTGACTATATTGAAAAAATGTTTACATTGAAACTAATTTTGGATCGTACCCATGATTTTTGACATAAAACGACGACCACGCCGGTGTCGGCGTTGTTAATGTAATTCAGCATTTTCTGTCTCATTGTCGAGATACCTCTTGAGACGAACACGTGGACGCATTTAAATATCCGCTTATAAACATTACTTATCTATTATATGACTCAGGCCGAATAGGATACCAAGCGTACGAATTTATCTCATTAATTTTAAATAATATTTTGTAAAATTTATTTTATACATACGTTATTTCTAAATAATTAATTGATTATAGTGTACGCTTCTATGTCAAGAAAAACGCCAATTGGACGACAGGTATGCTGCTTATGGTTTCACTTGTACAACGGAAAAAGATGGTACGCAACTTCAAACTTCAATCTCAAACCATCAAAGTTATTAGAGCATTTCAGGCAAACTGCGTGATGGTGAAGGTACGTATAGCATGAACAGCTTGAAGTCGAAAAAGGCTCGATTTGATACCAGTGGTATTATATTAAAATTATGCGGGCCTGCAATTCAAAAGCCCTTGTTAGAAGTTTTCCTATCAAGTGGCATATTTGTGTGCAAAGAAAAATAAACCCTATCACGATCGCTGAGGAATCAATAAAACCCTGTGCAGAGCATTAATAATAGTTAAACTGTATTAGCTATTGAAAGAAATAAAAAAAATCAAACAGAATCCGTTATCAAGATTTCAGTAAAGATATTGTACTGCAAATAATAGAAGACATGGAATTCAGTCCACAGTTCTTGGTATTTGGCCGATATGTAAAAGAAAAAGAAATGATGGAAGAATTTCTATTTTGTGAGCCACTGGAGTTGACTTCGAATGGAATTGATGTTTTCAATCATATCAAAGATTTTTTTCTAAAATATCAATTACCAATGATTCAATATGAACAGATGGGGCTGCACCAATTTAGGCAAAAATTCCGGATTTTTTCAGACATGAAAGAGAATTATCGCAAGTTGTAAAAACGCATTGCATGTTCGAAGCTTTGCCAGAAAGTTTAAAACAACACCTAATTACTGCAATTAATGTAGTAAAATATTTTTAGGGCTGAACAGATAAAGCTTTAGTAGAATATGAATTTTAGGAATATTCGGTAATTACATGAGAGCCAGGTTCACATGTAGCTGTTGTTTTGCATGCAAATATAACTGAGCTAGTTCAGGTCAACGAATAAAGAACACAGCTAATATTACTACAAGTGAAGTACGATAATATTAACGTTGATATTAATTACAAATATTCTATAAGGCGCATTAATACAACCTCGGAATTTTCGTTCGAAATAAGAGCAAAAAAAAATTACTTTTGTTCATTGATATTCTCTTTAAATCCATATTGACTCTTTAGTACTATGCTCCGATCAAGCCAAGATTCCTGCTCAGTTAGATCCGAATATTATTGGTACATATATGTATCTAGGTATTAATTTCGGAATCACGGATAATAATTATGTCTGTTGTGACGTTCATTTGATCCAATTCAAGATTGACAAAACAATACTGCCTGTAGATTTTTTTTGTAGGAAAGAACAACGCGACATGCATCCTGGTCGACTATGCTTACACGCTTAACACATACAAATACACGGACATTAGCTCCGCGATCACCATAGAACACCTGGGAATGTCAGACAGGCCTTTACACAACAAACATATGCACACATACATTCCACTTTTCGCCGAAGAGGCTGGCTTCAGTAATAGATGTCTTAAGGAATTAAAATAATCCACATGTAGAGAATAGGAGGCTCATTAGTACTTAACTATCCTATTAGATTGTTTGTAAACCCCCGTAAGGAGATGAATTGATTCGTGATAGTTAAAAACAAGAAGAAGAAAAACAAAGAAACATTCCTGCCCTCAAGTTCCTAAACCAAATGAAGCTACGGAAACAGAAAATAATTGTAATGGAATGACTGTCGATTCCGAGCCCAGTAACGATGTTGAAAGGGGGTACCCACCACGCGTTACTAGCCACTGGGTTTTCCATAAATAAAGTATGCATACATACCTACCATTTTCCTAAAAAAAAAAAAAAATAAAAGAATTATATATACATAATATAAGAAGAAATATTTTACAAGGGTTTTAAGGTTCCGACTAATGTGACCGTGCCTTATATCTTTAAATTGAGGAATACTTGGTATAATATGAGAAACTGGAACGAAACAAAAAATTTTGAGAGCTGACTGCTGTGGTACGGGTCACTTCCCGCAAAATAGTATCCTAGTTCGGAAGAGTCAGTGGACGATCGCATTTTTCGTACCTTGTGTGAAGAAACTGATTCTGCTCATACCGTGATTCTATATCACAGCTAAATACGATGGCTTTCGAAGGGCCGTGTACTGTCCGTTCCATGCGCGTAGCTAGGTAGGGGCATGGGTGGGCATGGCCCACCCCAGTGAATCCGAAACGGCAAGCATGATGACATAACATCGAAAGCATAACCAAATTGTATAATAGTGAGCTGTGCCTACATCTGTAGTTGATTTCAAATTTATGAAAAGTGATTTTGTAATGAAGCGCCACTCAATAATCGGCATTCATTACCCATAATAAACCGCAAACATACATCTATTAAATCGAATTAAATTAATAAAACGCATCTATGCTGTAGGTGCATTTAGTTCTGTAATAGTAAAATAAGAAAATGTCATATTTGGGATGTCAGGTCAAAACCATTTAAAAACTTTAATGAAAAAATTTTATAAGTTAGAAGAAATCGCCCAGGAGTTAAAGTGTACGAAAAAATAAATTGATGATAACTGGCATAATATAAAAAAGTCAATTTAACAGAGAACTTGGAAAAATTAATGTTAGCAAAAAATTCGGCTGCTGAACTGCAATGCATGGTATGCATTCAAACATTTGCAACTCTTGCGGACCAGCAATTAAAATATATCGACAAGTTGCCGTCTAATGTAAACAAAAGCCAAAAATTTCTCAATATATACAAGTCGAAAACTTGGCGATACAAGTGCCGATAAAAGTGACAATACAAGTGCAAATACAAATCCAGATACCTGTATCTAAGTATAAACGTACCTTAACAATGACTTGACTTTTTCCATTTCGACCGACTCATAATAAATCCATCAGAATTATTGCCAACTCAACATTTTTCCGTTCTTAGCATAACGCGATAACGCACTACACTATTTACGTAGTATATTGAAAATACTATCCGCAATATGTATGATGTTTGACCCACATACTGGCAGTACATGATCTTCTTGGTTATTGGTCATGCTAGCCTGCGTCTAATTTTCTTATGTGTAGGTGAAAATGTTCAATTTCGCTTGTACAAGCGAATAGATTATTTCCAGTATTCATTTAATATATAAATCGGAAGACGTACCCAAAATTATACACTTATGTTAATTTATAAATATTCGCCCCTATACTAAATCTTACTGGATCACCAATTATCGAACAAAATCGACCGATGATCGTAAGTAAAAAGCCGGTGTGTCGCTGTAACTTAGGCAGAGAAGTTTTTAAAACTAAATCAAAAAAGAACCAAGAGTCCCCTGACCCACGGTAAGGTCTCTTGTTCCCCTAATAAAGAACAAAAAGGAAAATTAAGATATAATTAAACAAAAAGTCAAAAATAAAAAACGTAATAAGAAAAACTTGAGTTCTGAGTTTAGGAAAGTCAAAATGTCAAGAAAGAGATCTAAATCGAGGCTGGTGAACTTCTTGCATAAAAGCACCCCCAGTCCTTGCTGTAATTAGAAAACGTAACCTCACAGCAGCTTTAACAACTGGATAAAATTAGCAGAGATATATCTTGAAAATTCCTTAATTTTCTTGTAAATATGATGACAAATTTCTTAAATACATCAGTAATTATAAAAAAATCGTAAAATTTAAACAGACTTGGAAGCTGAAGCGATGGTCATGTAAAATATGCTTAAATTAAAAAAATATGAGATATGTGCTGAAAATTTGAAAAAAAAAATACTAAAGAAGAGTATAAAGTTACTGTAGCGGCAATATTACCCCCAGTGAACTCCGCCGGCTGTGAGAGAAGTTTTTCTACTATGAGGCGGATAAAAACGTTGCTTAGAAGCACAATGCAACACAGAGAATGCCATTGTTAAAAAAAGTTACAGCTGAAAAGGTATTGAGCCGATTTGTAGAAAAAAATAGTAAACTAAACCTTATTTAATTGGTTTTTAACGATTCTGTTATGATTATCACGATATTAATTTAGAAGGTAGTGATGGATGGTGACGAATTCACATTAAACGATAATGCAGTGAGAGAAATTTTCACTGAGAATAAGCTCTACGCTCAAAAAAATGTTGGAAGAAATTCACTACAAAATACAGAGCCATCGCAGTTGCCTGCTATAATCGGAGTACCTTAGTATGTAAAATTCAATTATTTGGGTAGCAAAACTACTACACAAAAGTAAGTTTATTTTCAGAGAGTAATTTTTTCGAGAACTATACTAAATGGTAGAAATTTTACTTCGGTTCACAAGGGCGAAAAAAATCCTGTTCAGCATAATTTTGCTTTGACTTTTTGTGGTTAAGTCAAACATCTTACTGCAAAATTTAGTACTAAACGTGAAGCAATACCTTTCAGTAACAACAGCGAGAAAAATAACTAACGAACAAGAGCGGCACAGTAATAATCGCTTGTTCTACTGATGCTAGGATTTTTCTAATATAGCACTTATAATATTTTTCTATTATGAGTAACAAACTATGCACATATTTCTCCCAGATCCAAGGCATAGTTAGATTAGGCTACACAAGGGTATCTATTAAAACTCTGCCACATAGCTGTTGCCCAAGTGGATCTAATTATAATAATATTTGGTGGATTTAAAAACCAGGAAATTTTGCTCACATTCCTTTTTCGACTTCTAGTGTTTCAATAATGTCGGAATATTACTAAACTTCAATGCGTACATACACATCATATCATGCAGTTGCGTGGGTTTTTGCATGTTGCTACAGTTACCACAGCAAAATTACTGCATTATTCTCCACTTTTTTGTGTGTTTTAATATTAATACTTATAATGCATTATGCCGAGTGATATTACAGCAGTAACCGCGTATTTTTCCATGGTATTTTGTAAATTTACTGACTCAAAGTAAATTTTCTGCACATTTAGTAAAAATCAACCGAAAACAGTAGTAAAATTACCAATTATAATAGAAAATTATTAAAAAAGGTAATTTCGCCATTGATGTTCATAATTAATGTAATTTTACTGTACGAAACTAGTAATTTTTACAAAAAAGTATTTTAGGGTGTATTCCATGTGTATCAAGGAAAGTTAGGTGCGATTTTGAGCTTAGCAGACATTTCCTGGATGTAAGAAAATAATTGCTTCGTCTTAT
>OZ005740.1:276700709-276774479 GCA_963930735.1 Dioctria linearis | reverse complement strand
GAATGCCCTGTTTTACTTGTACTGGACAACCATTCGTCACATTTGCACATAAAAACTGTAGAATTAGCCAAAGAAAATGGAGTCATAATGCTGTGCTTTGCACCACATTGCAGTCATAAGCTGCAACCACTTGACGTATCAGTATTCGGACCCTTTAAGAGATATGCGGCTTCCGCACAATATTCCTGGCGAAGAAACAATCCAGGAAAGAGTATGACAATTTATGGCGTACGAAAAATTTTGGCAGAAGCATTACCGTTATCTATAACAGCAACTAATACTTGAAAAGGTTTTTGGAAAACCGGTATTTTTTCTTTTAATAATCATGTATTTTCTGACGATAATGTTGCGCCCTCTTTCGTAACCGACCATCCTGAGCCAATTGCTAGCGCGTCAACAAGTCATGAAGCACGGAGCGAGGAAGGGATGGAAAATGAAAGACTACCCCATAGTTTTTCCATTGTCGAGCCTTTTACGTCTAGAGTGACCCAAGTATTTGCTACTATAGCTTATTTTTAGCCTTCTACCACTACAGCGTATTTTCGCCTGAAGCCATCCCACCTTATCCTAAGGGGGGTTCAAGGGTGCAGACTCAGGCCGGAAGAAGAAAAAGACAGGCTTCTGCTTTGACGGATACGCCTACGCTTCGCAGCAGAACAATAAGACGTTAAAAACGAGAAAAGTAAATAAAAAATAGATAGAGTGCATCTAAAAATAATTAAGACAAAAATACTACTGTCCAGTTCCGAAGAAGACAGGTATTCGTCTTATTTCCTGCGAAACTTATTCTGATAGTTTGCCATGAGAAAAATGGGCTCAATATCAAAATCGTAAAAATTGGGTCTATGACAAGTGTTCACCTCACGTTGCACGGACTTATGTGTTCTTAAATTGTGATAGTGATAATGATGACTAATTTGATATCAGTTAATGTTAATTTCTTATCACAAAAAGAACAAAAGGCTTGAAATGTCGAAATATTGAATTGATTTATATTGTGTTTGTTAAGTTTAAAAGAATAATAGAAGTCTGTTGTTGATTTCAAATAAATATTTAATGAAAAAACGATATTTTTTTGTGTTGTTGCCCCAAACGCTTGCTCAATTTGCCAATGGGAGATGCAAGTTGAGCAGCTCTGTTTTTCTTGCCATATACATTATTTATTCCTTAGGTATATTTTGTACAGTAAAACTAACTGATTATATCGATTCTATATTAAAGAGGCTTTATATTGGTGTATACAATATATTTATTTCACACATTTATTTCGAGTTATGTTAGCTTTTAGAAAAAGTTACTCAACTAGGCCCTCCCTACCCTACATAAAATTTACGAAGACAAATAAGTAATAATTCTTAAAGAAAAAAAAACATTTTTTTATGCTCACTAAAAACAATGCGGCTCTATAAATTCAACATATTTAAAAATGTCAATATTTTTGCTATCTTCTGCCTTAATTAGAAATGAACGTATCTGGATATTACTTGCTCCTGCTGCTATGATAAAACTAGGTAGATATTCTTGCTTCTGGAAAAACTTATGTAAAAAATCCTTCTACACGTAAAACATTTAGCATTAGCACCTAAAAATGAATTAAATTTAAATGAATAGCATATTTAAATCAATTAAACTGGTATAAAACCTGTTGAAGCTTATCAATCTTATTTATTAACGCGAATCCCCGCTACTTCCATTCATACTAATCTCAAGGTGAGGAATTGTTTATGAATGATGTAGCCCCCTTTCAAGAAACTTAGAATCTAAAAAGGAGTGAAATTAATTAAGATAAATGCATTGAATTGAATTTATATTTATAAAGGCACAAGATAAACAAGTTAACTGCATAAATTTATATATGAAAATATTAAGGTAAAAATTCAATCTATTAAAAAAATAACTACTACATACAACTTATTAAAAACAGAGTAAAACTTACCACCTTACAATCAGTTTAACTCTTTTTTAATGTGTAATTTTAACAATAATTATTATAATTCTTACTTATAATTTCTTGAGTCCTGAAGATGCGTTGAAATACAACGGGAAACGTTGGTGAAAAGAAGAAAAGTTGTTTTAATTTCCCATACCAGCTACATTTTAATTATTAGAATGTATTACTTTAAATTCACCTAAAAACGAAAAGTCGTCTTGGAATTTACATAAATTTACTTTATTCCCGACAATTAAAATAGAAAATTGATGCAAACATACTTGACATAGATGAATGCAGCAATATTTACTTAAATGCTTAGTCTTTTATATTTTCCTTTTCATTTATATTTTTATCTGCATTTCTTATTACATGTAAGTGGCCATTTTCTACAACCGAGAAACTTTGGCAAGGTTTAATGAAGTAGCCGGAGAATCTCCATAAAAGCCAGAATACTCGTCCTCTTTTAAGTTTGGAGTTTTCACTCCTCAACAACAGCAGCATCAAGGAGGGAATCTTTAAATGTGCACAATTGATATTATCGGTTGAAACGTTAAGGCAATGTAATCTACTATTCATAGATTTTAAGAATTTGTGAATTTTCAAAGTGATACGAAAACAGTAAATTTCAATTAATTTGTGATTGATAATTAATTATATTACCTGAAAATGTCTTTCTTTAATTCAGCAATGAATTTTATCTGGCAATTACACCTAAAGGACTCTGCTGAATCAGACACTGGACCTTAGGTAACTTTTTTTTCAATTACTGATTCTACTAATTCAATAATTCCACAACTGACATAAATCCTGGCATCAAAACATCCGGTTTGTCAGTTGATGGGCATACTTAAACCAACCAACCCAACTTAACTTAACTTATTATTTCTCCTGTGATAACTTATTTTAATGCAAAGTATCATTGTAGTATTTAAATAGAGCAGTTCAAAATGTAGATAAGTTAGATGTAATTGCCAAGATATTAGACCTGGCAATATTGGCTTAAAGGCAACCATCAATTAGACGTCACTGCCACGAGCACCAGCCATGGCCTTTTTATAATACTAGCCTGTATAGAGTTTGCATCACCTTAACATTCAAATACTAATAAATTAAGTATTCGTAACAGTCAAGTGTTTTAATGAAATATAATATTACATGGCGCAGTCGAAGCCGGAATAAAAAGTGCAACTGCAAGTAAATAAATATTTATTCTATGGGAATTGTGAAAATTCCTAACCAACAAAAGAGCAAAAAACCACGCGGAAGGCCTCCTAAGCAAATCAAGTACTTACTTATCAGACAAATGGACCACATAAAACCAGTTGATAAATTGGATCTGGATGGAAACATTCCAGAAAATTGGCGCAAATTCCGTCAAAATTTCGAGATATACAGTGCGGCGATCGAACTCGAGAAAAAATCGGAGGCCGTGCGAGTAGCGGTATTCCTTAATGCCCTTGGACCAGATGCTGTGGAAGTATTTAATTCGTTTGAGCTAGAAGACGAAAAAAGAACAAAGTACAAAGAAGTGCTTCAGTCATTTGATGATTTTTGTAAAGATAAAGCGAATGAGGTATATGAAACCTTCATGTTTCACAGCAGACATCAGATGGATAAAGAGCCATTCGGTAATTACTTATTGGAACTAAAGAAGCTAGTAAAAAAGTGCAATTTCGGAAATATGGAATCCAGAGTGCTACGCGACCGAATAGTCTTTGGTATAAATGACAGGAGTCTACAAAAGAAATTATTGGAAACAGACAAGCTGAATCTAGAAAAAAACAATAGAGCAAGAGCATCGGAGGCAACATCCAAGCAAAGTAAAGAAATGCAAGTTGCTGGGCCGAGTAAAAACATCGAAGAAATTTGCTGGGATCGTCGTCAAGCGCAAAGGAACGCACATAGAAAGAATGGTAACTCTGTATCTAGATTTAGAAAACAAAATGTTAATTTAAATGTACAAAATAATTTTAGCAAACCCAAAAATGAACAGATGAGAAATGTAAACATTAGGAAAATGTGTCAATCGTGTGGCCAAGCTCATAATCACGGAAGATGTCCGACGTATGGCAAAAAATGCAATACTTGTTGTTCTGCCCATAGTTAGAGCGAACACGTAAATAATGAAGAAATGTGATGAAATTTATAACTCTGGTTTAAAGTTAGTATTTTCGTAGCTTAATTCTTCGGTTCACCAAGTTTATTACACTGTAACTCACACTCCAACTAGTTTTTTTAAAATTCAATATATGCTATAATTTGTAATTAATATATAATATATATGCCTGATAATATTATATCAAAACCACAATTATAATTTAAATTTATCTGTAAAGCTAAATTTAATATTGAATAAATGTGAAAGAATAAGTAAGATTAAATTAAATTTATGTTTAGAAAATTTTATTGTATCTGACAATGTACTCACCAGCTCAGTATTAGGCACTCGATCAAATTGGTTTTCTAATTTATTGAGGTTTGGAATTGGACTATTCTTTATTCTAGTGGATATCCAGAATAAAGTGAGGTTATTAATTCTGACTGCAGTCAATACCCACAGAAAGAATCTTTATTCGGTCGAGACCCGTAATAAAGTGGTTTAAATTAGTAAATATCTTATTCGGTCGATACCCGCAATAAGAATCTTTATTCGGTCGAGACCCGTAATAAAGCGGTTTATGTTAGTAAATTTCTTATTCGGTCGATACCCGCAATAAGAATCTTTATTCGGTCGAGACCCGTAATAAAGCGGTTTATGTTAGTAAATTTCTTATTCGGTCGATACCCGCAATAAGAATCTTTATTCGGTCGAGACCCGTAATACAGTGGTTTATGTTAGTAAATTTTTCTTATTCGGTCGATACCCGCAATAAGAATCTTTATTCGGTCGAGACCCGTAATAAAGCGGTTTATGTTAGTAAATTTCTTATTCGGTCGATACCCGCAATAAGAATCTTTATTCGGTCGAGACCCGTAATAAAGTGGTTTATGTTAGTAAATTTCTTATTCGGTCGATACCCACAATAAGAATCTTTATTCGGTCGAGACCCGTAATAAAGTGGTTTATGTTAGTAAAAATTATAGCACTTAGAAATCACACTGGGAAATGTTAATAAAATTTAGAGCACTTGGAAATAACACTAGGAATTAGAATACCAACTTGATCACTGCACTGCCAAACTGCAAAAAAAAAAGAACGAGTCAAGTCAGATTCTGATTTATATAGCCATGGGTTGCTCACGGCACCAAAGAACGGCATTCAAAGGCGCATGGCATATTGGCATAGCAGCTGCACTTTGTTTTCTATTGTTTAAAATGCAACAAGAGAAAAAAAAAAAAAAAAAAAAAACTTGTTTGTAAATTCTATTCAGTCAGAAATATTCGTTGCCTACTGAATTTTTTCTAAATAGATTTTTAGTTTCAACTTACCAAGTGCAAATGAATTGTACTACCCGTTTACAGTTGTTTCTGGCTGGCTCACTTCACTGCAGCGTTGATAATTTGAACTTCTGATGATAATTTGCATTAGATCGATAAAAAAAAAATTACCATGCGTAGACAGTTATCTGGCTCATGTCTCAGCGAAATTGTTACAATTTAGATCCTAAATTATTTGTTTCTTTAGGTCGGTATATACATGTGTCAACCTGTAATTTCGCTAATATTCAGGATTCTTATGAATCCTGAACACTTGTTATAAATGGAATCATTTTGCGAAGGTTTGTCGGGCAAAGCAGGTGCGTGAAAATCAAACTATTAATTTAGAAAATAGTTTTGATAATCTCTTTATTGATAACCTTGGAAATAATAGTATCTGTAGTATAAAAAATTCTAAATGTGCATGGTTCCAACTGATTAAAATACAGTCTGAACGTATAAATTTTAAATTAGATTCAGGTGCGGAGGTGAATGTTCTACCAATCAAATATTTGCATAATTTTAAAGGTATTAACGTCAAAAAGAGTTCCATAAACTTGGAAGCATATGGTGGTACGCCTATTAAAATATTAGGTACCGTGCAATTAACTTGTGAAGTAGGAAAAATTCAGTCATTGCAAGAATTTTGCTTGGTTGATTCGAACACGTACCCAATTTTGGGCTTACAAGCCTGTATCGACCTCAATTTATTAAAGCGTATTAATAGCGTAAATATAAATTCCAAAGATGAGCTAATAGGAAAAAATAGGGAAGTTTTCGAAGGTGTGGGTTGCTTCGCCGAAAATTTTAGAATTCAACTCAAAGAATCTTATACACAGATCGTAAAGCCAGCTAGAAGAATTCCGCTAGCCCTCAGAAATGTGCTAAAAATAGAATTAGATAATCTCTGTAATAGAGATATTATTGAACCTGTTAACGAACCCACGGAATGGGTTTCAAATATAGTAATTGTTGAGAAACCTAACAAAAAGATTCGCTTATGTCTTGATCCGTGGGATCTAAACATAGCAATTAAAGACCAAGTACATTACATACCTACATTTGAGGAACTTACTGCGAGGTTAGCTAACAAGAAAATATTCACAATCTTAAATTTAAAGGAGGGTTATTTCCAAGTAAAGCTTGATACAACTCTGCACGTTCGTAACACCATTTGGGTGTTACCGATTCAAAAGGTTGCCATTTGGAATAAAAATAGCTCCTGAAGTCTTCCAGAAGATAAATGAAACCAACTTTGTGGGAATACCTAACGTAGTTATATATATAGATGACATATTAATAGCGGCAGAGACAAAGAAGGAGCATGATCAGATTTTAGAAAAGATATTAGAACGTGCGCGAGAAAAGAATATAAAATTTAATGAAAATAAGGTACAGTACTGCGTCTCGCAAGTAAATTATATGGGACACATAATTTCAGGTGAGGGAATAGAGATTGATAAAGGTAGAATAAAAGCAATTGAAGCATTGGGACCACCTAAAGATAAAAGCATTTGCAAAAATTATTCGGGGTAATAAATTATATGCGGAACTTCATTCCGAATCTTGCTAATATATCAAAACCCATGCGCGATCTTCTGAAGAAAAATATAGACTTTCAATGGTTACCGCATCATGACCAATGTTTGGAGGAAATCAAACAAGAAATTATTAATGCACGGACTCTAAAAATATTCGAAGCCAATAAAAGGTTATCCATTCAAGCTAATGCATCTCAACACGGATTAGGGGCGTGTTTGATGCAAGAAGGAAGGCTGATTTGTTTCGCATCCCGAAGCCTGTTGGATGCTGAAACCAATTATTCGCAAATTGAGAAGGAACTGCTGGCGATTGTATTTGGTTGTCAAAAGTTTCATTCATATACATATATACGGGAGAGACATTAATGTAGTTACTGATCATAAGCCATTGCTTGGTGTAATGACTAAGGATATAAATAAAATCCCCTCGTCCAAGGTACAACGGATGAAATTAAAGCTTTTAAAGTATAGGTTAAATCTAAAAGAAGCTATTTGTTAAAGAAACTTCAACAGATCCTCTACTTAAAGAATTGCGAGAAACCTTAATCGAAGGTTGGCCGAGTTGTAAAAAAGAGCTACCCGATACAATGCGGTATTTTTGGAAGTTTAAAGAAGAATTAACAACAGAAAACGGTCTTGTATTTTTTAATAATCGAATTTACGTACCAACCACTCTTAAAGAGTACGTGCTGAATATTCTCTACCAACCACACCTTGGAATCGAGAAGACGAAGGCACGTGCAAGAAGCCTGGTTTTCTGGCCAGGAATCAATGCAGACTTTGAAGAGAAAGTAACAGCGTGTCAAGTATGCCAACGATACAGAAATACTAATGTAAGAGAGCCTTTATTACCACATGACATACCGATGTTCCCATTCCACAAAATTGATATGGATATCATGGAACTTAGTGGGAAATCATTCCTAGTTGTGTGCGATTATTTTTCGAAGTACCTAGATATTGTCCCAATTAGAAACAAGTCAGCTTCGGAAGTAATAACAAAATTAAAACAATTTTCTCAACTCATGGGTTACCTAGAATAATTGTAGCAGACAACGTCCCGATTGGTGAATTCGCGTTATCACAATTTTGTGAAACCTCCGACATCGAATTGATAACATCTAGTCCGCGTTATCCTCAGTCGAACAGATTAGCTGAGCGCTTGGTTCCAATTTCGAAGCGCTTAATGCAAAAATGTTCTGATACTAAAAACGAACTTTGGTTGGCATTGCTAGAGTATCGCAATACACCGATCAATCATATAGGCCTCTCTCCAGTTCAATTAACGATGGGTAGACAAACTCGGTCATTAATACCGAATGTTTAAAGTTAATGGCAATGAAGACATACACGTACAATATCACAAGAAGACTGCACATTTCAAGAAATATTATGATAGATGTACCAAAATTAGGGAAACAAACTTTGTGAAGGATGATCATGTTTGGTTTAGAAATGGTAGAACATGGATTAGAGCCACTATAAAAGAAAAAGACACAAGCCCGCGTTCATACTGGATTGAACTTCCAGATGGAACCATAATCCGACGAAATACGTCAGTATTAAGGAAATACAAAGAGGAAACATAATACTCTATAACAATGTACTGCTGTATGAGCTTGGTCACACAACTATAATAAAGATGTCAATTTAGAATAAGCAAAATCCAATTAATTAATAGCTTCTTCTTGAATTAATTAAAAAAAAAACAAACAAACAAAATTATTTTGGAGAGAGTAAAGTATTGTTAAATAGTTTTAGAATTGTAATTCCAAATTTTGGCTTTATTATACTATTAAATACATACATTGTTACTTAACAACTTCTATAGGTATATAACTCTACACCTAAATAAATTCTTCCAATTTTAAAGGGGGGAGGTGTAATATTTAAGTAGAGCAGTTCAAAATGTAGATAAGTTAGATGTCATTGCCAAGACATTAGACCTGGCAATATTGGCTTAAAGGAAACCATCAATTAGACGTCACTGCCACGAGCACCAGCCTTGGCATTTTTATAATACTAGCATGTGTAGAGTTCGCATCACCTTAACATTCAAATACTAATAAATTAAGTATTCGTAGCAGTCAAGTGTTTTAATGAAATATAATATTACAATCATAAGCTTAATGAACTGTAGATTGAACCAGCACAAATTTATCTTTATCAAAATACGTTAAGCCTAGCACTAAGGTCCGCGCTAAGCTAAATTTTATATCAAAATTTAGCGCGCTAAGAGCAATTGGCGAAATTTGTTCGAGCCTTACTTGTGGTGCCATCTCTATTCAAAACCCAAAAGCCAAATTTAGCACGTTGATTTTAGTACTGCTTTCGCTAAAATTCGGAATTGGCTTTTGGGCTTTGAATAGAGATGGCACCACCAGTAAGTCTCCAAAAAATTTAGCTTGAATTTATTATATTAGAACGGCCGCGCGCTAAAAACATTTATGGAATACTGGATTTTCGTAGTTAACGTAGTTTTGAACGCCTTTGCTCTAAGTACGGTTGGATTGGATTTCTTCTCGTGGCCGTATTTTCAATATCATTGTTAGTTTTTTTTTATTGTGCACATTATATATATATTTTTAATATGTTTAATATTTCCAAATAATTTATCTACCTGTTTTTAGAAATTTTGTGACCACGAGTTGTATATACGAGAAATAAATTTTCCAAATGCTTCTTCTTCTTCTTTTTACTATATCTTTTCTCTGAGTTTCCGCTATCATATTTTAGCTGCTAAAGAACGGCCCGTTATTGGAGGCTCGCTAAAATTTAGTTTAGCGCGGACCTTAGTGCCAGGCTTGACTTGGTAAAATCTCAAAGAACCCAAGAGGGTCATTGAAATATATTAAATTTGAGCATCGTCCTCGTACAAGAAATTTAGAACGGAAATTTTACGAAGACATCAGTGGTAAGATACCGAGGATCCAAGCATTAAAGACGAGTCAATTATCTTACATTAAACGGGCTAAGGCTTCGGCTCATTTCTTGCTCCAAAGCTAGGTTTCTAAAAGTATTTGACAGAGAGCAGTTTTAAGGTCTAACTTCTTAATTTTATTAGTTTCACGTATCGGTTACTTTGTTTATGACATTTACATGTACTTTGCTTAAGTTGTTTAATTTAATCTAAGTAGCTGGGAATCAGATGTCATGTTAAAAATTAATTCAATTGTTCTAGTTCAGTTTTTTGTTTAAATATATAGAGTTCACTTCTAGTAAAAGAAAAGGTCTATCTCTATTTTTGTCTTGATATTCCTCGGTGTTGGAATTTATCCCTTTACAAAGAGGTTTCCTTCTATTGTTCCTTGGAGCTGGAAATTAGTTCGAAAACCAAATTTCAAGCATTAAAGACGAGTCAATTAACTTACATTAAACGGACTAAGGCTTCGGGCTCATTTCTTGCTCCAAAGCTAGGTTTCTAAAAGTATTTGACAGAGAACAGTGTGGAAGTTTTCTCTGTAATAAAGAAAATCTTGGGGAATTTAGTAAAACACTCCCAAGTAGCAATACGCGAACTATTTAATTGTTGCGAACTATTCAGTGGCTGTGTTTTAGAATTAATTTCAGATATTAGAAATATGTGTGAAATATTTCTTCGAACTAATTCGTTGCCACGACCATCTGGTTCGCGAAAGGAGATCTAAGAGTTATGAGCGAAGCTTTTTCTTTTAACTAATTAGGAAATACGATTTTTTGTGTGATAATAACTATGTGCGACTGCGATCTTATCTTCTTATCCATATACGAGCCTTGAACTATTTTACTGGCTTCATGAGTTGTAAGGACTAAATGTGAATTAGGCATGGTAACCAAATGCGAAATAAAAGCCATGGTTTCTAATTAAAGTTGGAACATATGTAGTCCTTATAATCATTCTTGTATTCTGCAAAAATGAAATATTTTTGCTCTTGTCAAAAAATTTAGTGTTATTGTGAACCTTAGTTAGAATTTCATAGCAACAAGCTACTTCCAGTTTAGATTAAATTGATTTCTGAAATTGATTTTATAAGCAAATTCAAAAGTTATAAAAATAATGGAAGTAATTATAGAAATTTGCGACGAGTACGGTTATGGTTTTACAATTTGATGAAACTTTGATTAATTAAATTGAAATATGTTGCTTTTTTATATAATTAAGCGCTATATAAAGATTATTGCTGAATTCAATGAGTTAAATAAGAAAAACTAAATTTAACTCAATTTTTTTATTAATAACGAAAAGGATAAAAAGGCAATTAAATTTTAATTAACGCTGGATAAAAGTAAAAGGTAGGTTAAAGCCACACACTAACCATTTATGACGAAAATGGAACACAAGAAAAAATATATTTTAAGGAAATTAGTTAAGGAAATTGGTACAAGAAAAGCAAAAAATATACCGCATTTAACTCGTATTTTCTTCTGCATTACCATTAAACTTGTAAAATTAATCTACCGAACTTTACTTTTACTAATTCCTGATATAGTTTCAAATAGGGCAAAAATATCCATCTTTTCGTCTTCCCGTTGCATTATTGGACTTAATGTCTTAATTGCTATTTTGGAAACTGGTAAGGTGCCTACGCTAATGCTTTATTGCTTAGCTAGCTGTGATCACTAGATGCACTAACACATAGCTTCATGAAAAGAATAATAAATAGAATATTATTTGGCAATATACTTTTATAATGAATTCTTCCCATATAGTTCAAGTGTTTTCATTTCCGTTTCGTACATTTTTATTAAAAAATGAATAAATGTGATCATCCCTTTTTACATCTTGTGGTAAGATTGCCTTCACCTAACGAATTCATGATTGCTTGGATTAATTTAAATCTTGGCGGAATTAAAACTAATTCACTTGCCTCTATATATTATGTATATGTATGGCTACGGAGCACCAATTATGTGATATACGCTGATCACCTGGCTCTGATCGCCAATTGGTATCTTAGCTTAGTTTTCCCCGGCTATAATCGCCAATTGGGGCTCCTATTTCTTTTGCTTGGATAGACCAGCTCGGAATATAGATTAAAACCCATGGTTTAAGTGACCAGTTTGAATTGTATTTTCTCACCATCTTCGCATATAATTTCGCATAAAATTTCTCATGCAGATTATCTAAACACAAATTTACCAACCAATAGAGAAAGAAAACATCTTGCATAATAAATTACAAATTTTTACTATGGTCACTTCAAATGGGTCAATCAGCCAAACGCGAAAATCGATTTGTTATCACACTGAAGTTCAGTCAGAGCATATTGACATGCATTTCTTCGCACTTGCATTTTGTACTTACGAAGTCTTGATTTGTTTATCATTTTTTAGCGGGCAATATTTTACAGCTAAAAATGCTTTCTCAATTTTGTTTCATGTAGGCACGATAATAAAAATGTAAAATGTGTCGAAATTGTGTTTACTAGTTTCTGACTAACTTTTGTTTGAAGTTGGTTACAACTTGGATTTTATGTATATTACAATCTACTTGTGGAGTAATTCACACACATCTGAACTAGGTAGTGAACCCCACCTATTATATTACTGACATTGCAATAATATCTGGCTTACACACTCTGATTCAGTTCCATAAGAATTCTACATTTATGACAGGATAAGAACCACTTCTCCTTTCTTTGGAAACATGTGAAAGTATTGTCATATCCTTTGTAAGCTTAGATAGATGCATTTACTTGCCTTTCACGACTATGTTGAAATTCTGGGAAATTTTTAATGTCAATTTAATTTTTTATTTTTAAAGTTTCTGCATAGCTAAGATTGTACTACTTTAGTTTTGAAAAATATGAAGGGAGGTTCTTTCATCAAGTATTTAGCAATAATATAAAATCAAACTTGCTTTTAATGACATTACGCTTCTAAACATAGCTCTGCCTGTTCTAACAATTCCAAACAAAAAACTAAGAGTCTCGTTATTTGACTTGAAAATAGCAGAGAAGTAACGAATTCCAAGCAGAGCCCTTAACTTGATTCTTCCAATATTTTGAAGCCAATTCCTACGTTCGTTTTTATGCAATTTCTTAGCTTTCAATGATTCAATATTAGTTTTACGGCACGATTTCCTACATCATATCTTCAGGAAACACTTTTCTCATATAAAGTCAATCCCGATAAAAACTTCAATAAATTTGGCTCATCTTTTTATAAGTTGACATGATAATTTTCATAAAATAATGCTTGCCTGGATCCGTCTCAACTACATTTTTCTTCTTATACTTTACATTGATGTACTTTGTTAACTACTTCCGTATTATCCTCGTCATAATCTTTTTCGTGTGAGTCTTCCAAACAAACTTAACTCTTTACATCACACAAATTTTCTCTTCTCAGCTTCATTGCCCGCTTAACATCAAATGATCAATATTTTCACTCTCTTTTCACTGCTATCTAATCCGCCTCTAAACTCAGTAAATTCTAGATTAAAGAAGACTTCTCTCAATTGTGGAAGGACATACTAAACAACAAAAAGTACGAGATTTTCATATTATTACTGTACAAACCTCATTTACTTTTTTTTCAGATACTTTACATAGCCCCGCGACGTACTAAGAAGAAAAGTGTAAATGAAAACGTATTCAGATTTCAACAGTTTTGTCTGAAAGAGTTAAGATTTTCTCCAGAAAGGAATCAATATATAGAACAAGTTTGAAAGCCGAAGAAATTTCTCACAGTTTTCGAATCATCATCATCTGCTATGTTTGTCAAAAACATGAGGTTAGTAACTTTTTTTTTACTTTTTCCTGACAGAATGTTTTTTTTGTTTTTAAAGCGTGATCAATGTTTTTGCTCTATTGTTAGTCGTCTATAATTTTGCATTTTGTATGTTGCGGGAAATTTTCTAGTTTCGTGGTAAGAAATACAGTTTCCATTGAACTACATCCTTAATTACTAATTCTTATTGAGTTTCTGCATAGAACTTACATATATACAAATTTCCCACCATTAAAGAGTAACATAAAAAAACCAGCGATCAGAGAAGTCTCATCAGTATGGTTATCTCTGATCATCTACAACAGAAGTTCAATGGTAGAGGCCACCCATTTCCCTACATCTTCAATTAATAAAAAAATATTCATTACATTCAGCCAAAATATGTCTGGGAATTTTTATTTATAAGTCCCACGCTAATAATTTTTGAAAAATCTTTTTTTTTTTGTCGTTAGTTGGTATCACTGTATGTACATGCCAAATATGAGCCTCTTTGTTTAAAATAACAAAAAAAAAGTCATTGGACAAAGAGTTTGCCTTAAATTTTGTGTTGCGAATAGAATTTCGTGTGCTGACTGTCCAAAAATGTTAGAAAAGCCTTGCGAGTAGCGCAAGGCGTTCAAGGAGGGCGAGATATCGTCGAACACAAGCCTTGCTTTAGACGCCTTCGACCTCTTTAACCGATGAAAACATCGAAAAATGAAGGAAATTCTGCTCTATAAACGCTATTCCCGCTTAAAGGAGATAAGTCTCACGAGTCTGTTCCTGCCATTTTAGTGAATATTTGGGCATGTTACACCTTGTTCCAAAAGAGCTGAATTTTCCTCAAAAACCATACCGTGAGCAGGTCCCTTTTGACATGTTGGATCACACCAATTCTGATCGTTCGTTCATGGAACACATCACAACTAGTGACGAGACATGTGTCTACGAGTTTGACATCCAAATAAGTCAATAATTATCAGAATGGACTCGAAGCTATAAAGAAAAATTCGTGGAAGGAGCTGAACGTCATTCCGGAAAACGCTTATAAAAACTGTGTCGAAGACTGAAAAAACGTTGGCGTGTGACTGTTGAATCAAATAGGGCCTCCTTTGAATACACCAAAGCAAATATTGTTGCACGCTTTTTTGTGTGCGCATATGTATTCGGCCAGATAACTGACGAGAAAGGGGTTGGTCGTGATAATTTATGGGCGTCACGAGTTTGCGTTTGGGTTTTCGAGTCCATGAATTCTTGTAGTTTTATATGTTGCGGATTAATGTGGACATAAAAATATTTGTTAGCATTAATGTACGTTATAAAACATATATTTATCAAAATAAGAAATTGCTGTAAAAAGAAAAAAATCATTAACCAATCCACACTCTTGAGCGTTCTGAGCTTTATGCAGCATGCAAGGCAGCGCAAGAAACACACATATTTTATGTATATTGTAATTGGAGGCTTTATTTTCTTTTCAAAACTTTTAACACTACACAACAATATAAAGGGCCAAAACACACACACAAAACTCAACTTTTCTTACGTCTCCATGAATGTCAAGTCCTGGATAGACTTCCTTCCCTATTCGCTCAATTTGTACACCAATTTAATCCTTTGGTTTTTCCTCGTACCAACTATTACGCACTACCGCATCAACCTTTTCCTTATTTTTTCTATCTTCTACATTTTTTTTCTTTTATTTCATATTCTATTTTAATTTCGCTAAACAGACTGACCACTTTACTTCTGCCGCTTAATCGAGAAAGCCGTCCTCACCTACCAAGGTCAACGTTTTTTTTTTAAACTAAGCCCTCTATTGGAAAGTTCGATAAATTTTCCAGGCGTTTACCCAATCGGAACTGAACGATTTGAATCCCTCATACAATTTTAATATTATTTTTTTAATGTTCTTTGAGAAATAATCAATTTTTTCCTTACTTTCTGCTGCAATAATTAGAAAAAAATTTATTTGCTCTGGTGCCTCAAAATTCAGCTGATTCCAATGTAATTTAAAATCTTTAAAATATGTTTTGTATTTTTTTGTTACCAATATTTACCTTGGGCTGAGAACAGTCTGATTTCGGAAGTTTTATTCTCGGAATATAAAATTCCTTAGTGTTACGTACCTTGGTGGGATAGGGTTTCACTATATTATCCAAAAGTCTCTATTGGCTTCCAATATCTTTATTTTGCACTCTTAACTTGAACTGCCTTTTACAAAAACTTTTCTTTTTCAATAATTTCTACAATCGTTATAAACTTTTCTTTTTCTATTATTTCTTTTATTCACATTAACTTTCCTTTTTTTTTAATCACTTAATTTTATTCTGTTGGCCGTCGAGACACCGAAACAACCTCGCGCAAGTTTTTTGTTTTTTAAAAGCAACAACTCTCTTCGTAGTTTTTTAAAAAAAATCGACTTTACTTTATTTTAAATTTTACTGCCGAACCGCCGCTAACCAAGTTTAAAATTCAACTGGGCTCTTGATCACTTTCATCGCGATCAAGAGCCCTCGTTCAGGGTAGAAATTGCATAGTTGCATTTTACCCTGAGAAAGTTTTCATTTATTCTGGACTTGATTAAACAAGTCCAGAATATTTTTCGTTGGACGGAGGCTTGAAATTTGATGCTTTGATAAACATCAGCCACTGCCACGAAGATTAAAATTCGACGCGCATATACATATAATGTATTTTCGCGACGCGCTCTTCTTATCGCGAAAGCTTTTTTGTGATATGTATGTACGTTCGTACATACATATTGCAATTTTCACGACAAATCGTACTGAAGGTACGATTTGTCTTTTATTTTATTTTTCAAATTAAATATTTCTACTGGCAAATTTTGTTTCAACTCTATGGAATGTGAAGAAAATTGCTGATGCAATTTTCTTCACTGATCGAGTAAATAAGCTAATCATGTTTTTAAGCATGAATAGCTTATTGAAAATTTATATGAATGCATTCTTTTAATTAAAATTTTTTCGTTACCCTTTTTCAGGTATGGTTTTAGATATATAACAGTCGTGATTCGTGCAATGTAATTAATGGAAGATTAGGTGCTGATTTAACCAAGATCCAGGATGAAAGCCCAACGCAGCTAGGTTTATCATGCGAATTACTTTTTTTACAGTGAAAATTCACAAGTGTCTAGTACCCTAACTTAATAATAAGCCTCTCTTTTCTAGCTGAGATTTCATGCATTGCCCCGCTTGCTTTACATCGGCATTACAATGGTGAGTATGTTGATATTTATTAATAAATTAATTAAAACTAGCTTAATTCTAGGTGAATACTTAATATAGAACTTCATATCTCGAACTGGGATGCTGAGGCCAATTTTATTATCTGAGTGCACCGAGGTCAAGTCCATCATAATTTTTCTGCGTAATTCCGGGACAACAGTACAGGTCACGTAACAGAAGTGAATGCCTAATCTCAAGTATTGCTTTCCGTTTCGATTTTTATACCCTAGATGAAATCTATAGGGGTATACTAAGTTTGTCATTCCGTTTGTAACACCTCGAAATAATGATGGTAGAGCAAAATGGATTGGACCCACGCATAATATTAAAAGTTATTTTGATTTTTGCATGTCCGTCCGTCCGCCCGTCCATCCGTCTGTCTGTGCGTACACGGACTTTAAAAAAAAAGTAAAATTAAGTTCGAAAATGAGACAAATCGGGCAACTCCTTCGTGGGGTTGCCATACAAAAATTTCGTTTTCCGCTATATATTTGGACACTGCCTGAGAACGCGTCGACGTAGAGAGCTTAAATTTCGTACATGATGTTTTTACTGCATTAGCAAATAAAATGTTAAAAATGGACTTAATCGGGCAACTCCTTCTTGGTGTTGCTATATTAAAATTTAGGTTTTTTACGTTTACTTTGAAAACGATCAGTGCAAGACATTTTTATTGTACTAAAAACTTCTGCAGAATACAAAATCCTATAAAATTGGTTATAATCATTTTTTCTGTGCGACAAACTGTTCTAGAAATATATGCGAAAAACAACTTCAAAAATCAAACTTGAATAAATCGGTGACCATACGAAATTTAATACGGGCATTCATCTAGGGTATCATAAGAATTGGTCTTAGACCAATTATAGCTTTTTTACTTGTTTGTTTTGTTTTTATTTTAGGATGGTATGGACGCAGTGCTGGGTATTTTCTCGCCTTTCCTTCGGACGAAGACTGCCGGCAGGCTCCTTCAGAATACTGCAATGGTAGGTGTTCAGTCCACCGTCGAATTTATTTCCTCCGATGTAAATACATTCCTAAAAAGAAAAAAAAACGAATCCATAAAGAATTTCAACCTTAAAAAATTCATAAAAAAAAACTTATCTAAGGGCGGATCCGAATCCAAGTCTTCGTCTTCGTCATCTTCGTCTTGTTAGTATAGCTAGTAACGTAACATCGAGTCAAGCTCTATCCGAATCCATGTCTATGCCACCGAGCTTTGCTACTTTGTATAACAGTTTAGACATTTGGTAACAAGACGAAGACGAAGACTTGGATTCGGATCCGCCCTAAATCCTAATTATCCTGGAAGTTCCAGAATCTCAAAACTGAATACAATATTTTCGCCAACAAACGTCAGATGCTGCTACAAACCTTTTTTCAGGCAGGATTTCCTTCATCACGGCTCGTATTTTATCGAAAACGATCATAAGTGTGAATACATAAAAAAAAACATAAATAATATTAAATGCACCAAGTTAAACATACCTCCATTTATCTACATTTTTTATATGTCAAAATGTCATGTCACAGTTAAAAGTTAAACAAATTCAATAAACGTTGCTAGGGTAACACCAAAAGGCGAGAACCACTGTCTTATATAAAATGGACTGCTGATACTACTGAAATTCCTTACATTATTTGACATTATTATTGGATCACTTTTCTATAGTTGCCTCTTTTTGGTTTAACTACTTTATTCCGCTGAACTACTATTAATAAGTTCTATACAAAATATACCATAGTCCAGTTTCAGTTCAGTGGTTTTCCAAATGAATATATAGGATAGAAATAGATGGCAATACAATATTTGTAATCCTTTCTCTGTCCGCCATACCTACTTTTAGGGGCAGTAATTAAAAATTGCTTAATTTTATTTCTTTAAAAATCAAGTTTAAAAAATATTTGATGTTGTAGGAGATAAGCTTCCAGGAACAGAAATAATTTCGAGTGCTTCTATAATTTGTTGAACTTTTAATATGAATATTAAAGCAAAAGTAAAATTTGAAATTAAGATAATTGTCACACCCAAAAAAGTTGACCCATATGAAATAGAAAATCAGGCAGTCCATATTATATATGTCAGTGAACTGGATACAGCGGCTACATACATTCCGTATTCTTACAGCAGGTCTCAACAACAGCATGATCGCTCCTGTTTAACGATAAGTGCAACCAAGCTATAAAAGCGAAAAAATCTGCTTTTCGCGCCTATCAATTGCATCCATGTCCGGAAATGAAACAAGTCTACAAGACTGCACGGAACACCTGCAAGTCCATTATTCAGAGAGAAAAATTTCTTTTTGACCAGAATATTAGACAAAGAATCTTGACAAGCCGCAAAGGTAGCAAAGGTTTCTGGTCCCTGGTCAAAACCATCAGGAACAATTTCACCAGTTCCTCTATACCTTCACTACTTAATAATGGTGAAGTGATTGTTGACTCCCTGGATAAAGCTAATATTTAGCTGCTAGATTCGCTTCAAAATCTCGTCTTCCACCAACTTCACAAACACCTGTTTTGCATCGCCCATGTGAATGTGTACAAGAGCCAATACACGTTCGTACGAGGGATGTGGTCAGGGTCCTTAAGGGGATCAACGTCTCCAAAGCCGCAGGTCCTGATGGTTTTTCGCCCCTGTTAATTAAAAGCTGCGCCTCATCCTTGGCTAAACCTCTGCGCAAACTCTTCTACTTGTCTTATTCGACAGGAAAATTACCGACCAATTGCCATCACTTCGATTCTTTCAAAGGACTTTGAATCTATCATTAACTCAAAATTAATGAAGTATCTAGAAACTAATCATCTCATCAACGATCGCCAATATGGCTTCCGAGCTGGACGCTCATCTGGAGACTTGCTGACCTTTCTTACGGAACTTTGGAACCGTAGTCTTCACAATTTTGGTGAGTCTAAAATCGTTGCCCTAGATATTTCAAAAGCCTTTGATAGAGTCTGGCATCCAGCCCTTTTAGCCAAACTCAAAGCACTTGGTCTCTCCCCTCCTCTTGTATTATGGATTGAAAGTTTCCTATCTAGTCGCCAAATACGTGTTGTATTAGATGGCGTTACGTCTGAACCGCATCCCATAAATGCCGGTGTACCTCAAGGCTCTGTTATCTCTCCAACTCTCTTTTTAATTGTCATTAATGATCTGCTTTCCCTTACTTTCAATCCCATCCATAGTTTCGCAGATGACAGTACTCTTGATTTCGCTTACTCCTTTGACACTCTTGCGGAATCCAGGGGGAATGCTGCATGTGTTAAACGAGATGCATGACTAGATCATTGAATAACGATCTTGCCAATATCCTCGCTTGGGGCAAAGCGAATCACGTCGAATTCAATGCATCAAAGTCCCAAAGCTGTCTTATCTCATTAAAACAAGATCATAACTTAACCACACCCGTTTCTTTTGATGGAGCATTCATTTCTGATTCACCGTCACTAAGCATTCTTGGCATTAATATTTCCAGTAAGTTAAACTGGACAGATCCTACATTAGACCTAGAATGGAAAACAACTCCCATATATAGGCCGGGGCTGGTCGCACAGCCTTAGCTTCATTGGATATTGTCCAAAAGAGAGCCTTCAAGCTCATTGGCGATTTGGCAATAACTTGTCATATCGACTCACTCGAGCACCGCCGCAATGTTGGATGCCTTTCGCTCCTTTATCGCAATATGCATGGTCAACGTTCTGATGAAATATCTAGTCTAATCCCTTGTAGAATGATTCCTGCACGCAATACTCGCGCTGCAAATCGCGCACATCCTTTAACCCTTCAAATTACTTTCGGCCGTACAGTAAAATTCAGAGATGCTTTTTTATCCCGAACAGTGCGAATGTGGAACAGCTTACCATCTTCTGTTTTTCCTCCGACATACAATCTGCTGAAGTTTAAGGGCGACATACATCGGCACCTCCGCCACTTTCCTCATATCCCCTAATCCTTTCCCTATCTCCTTCCTGCCATGCTGTGCTTTGCATCATACGGTATCCCCTGAGCTTGGCTTAATAATATATAAAAAAAAAAAATATATATAAAGCCGACAAACTGCAGGAGAAAATTATTCTTGGCTCAGAGTTCATCTGATTCGGAGATTAATCCGAGAATTCAAGAATAATATTCCTCCATTATAGAAGATTAATTCTATATTTCAGAGATTAATCTGAAAATTCCTATCATTTTCTACACCCAAGCAGAAGAATAATTCTGCCGCAGAGACTAATCTGTTACTCTCCTGTCCAAATCTAAGCAGAAGAATAATTTAAAATTATTCCTTTCAGTCACGTTGTAGCACGAGCACACTGTAGCACTTTTCTTGTGTTACATTTGTTTAGCACCACACGGTACAGCATGCTGCTACACATTTATTTACCACAGCCCTCCTGCTTACACGTAGCATAGAACACTATTTTTGTTCTTCTTCTTCCTCTTTTCAGAAGTTAGTTTGGGAGTCTACGTGATGTCATCCAGACAATTGATTTTTCAATGAATTTTTAATTTGGATTGAAATATATATCGAATTGTTATTGAAGTGTTTTTAGAAATTAGGGTAGGTGTTTTAAGAATTGAATTATTTATTTTGTGATATTAGTTTAAGCATTGAAATATTGAATAAAATTTTGTATTTGCATTTTATGACTGAGTTGTCGATTATACCCTCATGCCCACTGACATATAATAAGAATGGACTGAGCGTTCTTGCTTCAAAAATGGCACAAATAATGAACAGGCTGTGAAAACCCTTTATTTCGTACAATTGCACACCGATTCATAATTTATTATTATTTGTCGATTGGAAACACTAAAGATGTTATAAAATTGTATTGCATTAAATTAAAATTATTTAGAAAGTTAAACTTGTTTTAATTAACCCAAAAACTCATTTGTAATATTACTGAAAAATGTGCTCCTCTGCAGATTTGTTGTCAAGTTTCCTTGAGCTTGTAAGAGATAGACGTATAAAAACAATATATTTTTCTGAATTTGTATGTCAATTCCAATGCATTCCAATTAATACAGCAGTACTGTTTCTAAAATGGGATACAGTTCAGTGTACATTTTGAGCTTGAAAGAGACAGATAGATTTTAGCAAAAATTTGTGCCATTTTTAACTATAGGAATTAGATAGGATGGCTCAGTCCATTCTTATTATATGTCAGTGCTCATGCCACATTCGAGACTTGATCTCACAGTAGGTTTTCCTTGTTTTCCTTAATTTAATACTTGGAATATAATAAAAATCTTTTGCAGCATCCATCTGTTGGAAGCTGAGGACAACACTTGAGATAGAACACGATAGTAATTATTTATTTTCCAAGTTAATTAAATGGTTGAATAAAAAACTTTTTTCTTTCAGGATAGCGCACTTAATAAAATGTAACAATATTGACAAATAAATGACAATTGTGCGTTGTGTTTGACAATAAGCACTACTCTTTTGACATCAGGTATATGGTAGTAAATTTTTAAAGTGGGTGATTGATACCGCACTCGGATAGCTGGGTCCAAAAGTTCAATTTTTTCTGGATTTTGAATGCATTTTACAAATTCATTAAAATTATTTTCAACGATTTTCAGTCTACTAAAGATTAGAAATTGTGCAACTTAAAGGATAAAGCTTAAGGGGCAAAAGTTTATGGTTAGATGAGTTATATGAGTATTAATCATTTCATTATTATAGGATATGTTTTCTTTTCGTAATTTCTCCGTAATGATATAATTCCATATTTTCATATATCCAAATTTTTGTAACGATCTCAAACACTATCCAAGCGTAAAGGTATTTCAATTTTTGATGCCCCACGAAATATTTGTTCCATAAAAATAAACTCCTTGTACTCCCCGAAAGCACTGGTCATGGTAAAAAAACAATCACAGGACTTTTCCTATTTTATTTGACTTAAAATGCAAGACATGGGACTTATTCGTTAGAAGAGATCATCCAAATAAAAGTATTGGACATTCAGATTTTTTGGAATCGAATTATATATAATTCATTTATTTCCTGAGAAAGCTGATAAATCTCCTCCAAGGATTTGTATTTATGAATAGAAGAATTATAGTGATTTAGGTTTACAAAAATGTTGCAATATTTCCACGATATCAAAATATCTGCAAATATGTATAAGAATCATTTCGCAAAAAATCAATTCTTACTTGTCCCAAATAATGTATGCACTCAATCAATATTTCGCAACAAGGATATGTCAGATGCATATGAAACATGATATGTGTAATTTCAAAGAAAGCAGATCGAAATTGATTGCTAAGACAGCAAACTGTGAACCATGCGATGAATCCTTAAATAATCAATAAAAGAATTATGAACTTATAACTAAATTCCATAGAATGGTAGTTTCTCGTATCTAATTTCTCGTTACATAAGATTCATGAACTTGATCAAATAGACAAAAACTTTGCAGACTTGGAGTGAATGAGAGAGAAAACTTAATTAAAACAGATGTGATTAAATCGAATTCGATTACAATTTGACAATTTGCATAGCACTGAACATGTATAGAAAAAGCATTTCTCAGCTCTTATGTGTAAAAAATTAATTAACTACGTATTTATTTATTACATAGATACAGTCTTCTTAGATATTACCAGTTATTTAAAGAAAAAAAAAGCATTTTAAAAAGTCAGTCAGAGAAAAAGGCAATTTAAATATAAACAAGTTAAAAAGCTAGAATTGGTCTAACAATAAGACTAATTTCTATGATACCCCCTAGATGAATACCCGCGTGTAATTTCGTATGGTCACCAATCTGTGCAGCTTTGACTGTTGACGTGGTTTTTCGAATATATAATTTTATAGGATTTCATATTGTAAAGAAATTGTTGTTATAATAAAAACGTCTAGGACCTACCGTTTTCACAGTATGCGTAAAAATCCTAAGTTTTTATATGGCAACACCAGGATAAGGTTACCAGATTTATCCCAGTGTTGAAATTTTATACAATATTTTATAAAAACACTGTGCACAAAATTGCAGCTGTCTACGTTGATGCCTTCTCATACAGTGTCCAAATAACTATATAGTGAGAAACGAGATTTTTGTATGGCAACCCTACGAAGGAATTTTACTTTTTTATTCAAGGCCTGTACGCAAAAATTCAGCTCTCTAAGTACACGCGTTCTCGACTGTGAGGACAGACAGACAGACAGACAGACAGACATGCAAAAATCGAAATAACTTTTAATATTATGAGTGGTTGTCCAATCCATTTTGCTCTACCATCATTATTTTAATGCATTACAAACGGACTGACAAACTTAGTATACCCTTTAGATTTCATCTAGGTTATAAAAAACGAAATAACAGAAAAAAATGCATATATTACCTAAATAGGTTTTCTAGAAAAAATATATTCAATTTTCTGAATATTCCGTGGTAATCTAGCACACTCTCTACTCTAAACATTAAAATTCTAATAAACCTCCTTTGGATGGCTACAAATTGTTGAGAATAAGAAGATTGGAATGAGTTCGATACTTGACTCGCGTATACTCAGAGGGCATTTAATTACATAAGTAGAAACCAGTTGAAATGATTTACATGTATGAAAAATAAAACCAATAAAATGTTAGCCTTTAGCGATAAACTTCTTTATATGTGACCCAAACAGGAGATTATGATCTCATGAGCTCGATTAATGGAGTTATTCCTTACTGTGTATTCAAAAGCTATCGGTTCAGGCTTTCTGGGGAATGTTGCGTTTGCTAATACGAATTTCCAAACATATATTAGTACACCATTTTTAGTAAGTCATTAATGTAAATGAGAAAAACTAGAGAACCGAAGGCTTGACTATATGGTAACACTTTCCCTATTTTTCAAGTAATACGAGAACCATGAAATTGTGTTGATGCGAAAACCAATTTGGGCAATTTTTCCAAAGCACTGCTTATGGCTGATTTTATCAAAGGCTTTTGAAAAGTCTGTAAAAGTTGTGTCAACCTCTCTACTATCGTCGAGAGATGAGGTTGTAGTATCATTAAATATGGATAAATTTGTTATACTAGAGTATCGTGGGAGGAAAACAATTTTGCTTGTCCGAGATTTATAGCTTAGTTAGATGGAAAGTTTTTAAACAATAGTGCGAGGCTATTGCATGCACTGATAGGACGATAATCACCTAGGGTCACCTGCTTTAAAAATTGCTGTATAAAACCCACGCCTTAGTGTATCCGGATAAAATTTATTAACAATAATGAGGGTAAGAAGCTGGTAGGTTATCAGATCTGGGTTTCTATTGCAATTCAGTTTGTTAAGAATGCTAAATACTTCCTCAGTGGACACTGATAAAAGCCAAAGTCAGAGTTAATATGGCTTTGAGGTAATAAAGTTCATATCTGTATTTTCAGCAGAGTAAACTGAGAAAACACCACGTACCAAGTTTTTGTATAGCAACCATACGAAGGAGTTGCTCGATTGGTCCCATTTTTGAGGCCGTTCCTTTAACTCGTACACGAATTCGTCTATTTATATATTTCTTTACTATGTATTTTCGACACTCTCGTAGACCCACTTTTCGTCATCACAGCGAGCTGAAATTTGGCACACAGGTTCATGTCACAATTGAATCTATCAAAATTTGAACCAGAAATTTCCATGGAAAACCCGGAAAATCGGGAAAAATCATTTGAAAATTTGGTACAAATTTGATAAGTAATAAAACCGTTTCTGGAAAAATGCAGAGTTTTCCGGAATTTTCCGACTTTTCCGGAAAATTTTTCCGTAAAAAAGTTTTCTAAATTATGTAGGATCAAGTTCCCTATCAACTGGCATCATTACTTTCTCTCCGACAATGGTGAAAACTTGCAGAAAAAATCGAGGAAAATTCATGTAAAACGCTTTTCCGGAGTTTTTCAGACCAAGGAAGCGTTTGAGGGTTTAGCAACCTAACACAAAGTTGTAGAGTGAAATGAGTTGCATAAAGTTGATATTGTGGAAAACTCCGCGGAAAACCCGGAAAAGCGGGGAAATCATCGGACAAATTTTCATCGATATGATTAGTGATAAATCTGTTTCAGGAAAAGTGCAGAATTTTCCAAGTTTTCTGGAATTTCCGGAATTTTCCGATTTTCCGGAAAATTATCCGACAAAAAAGTTTTATAAGCTATGCGGAATCATTTTTTTCCGTCCTACTGGCATCAATACTTTCTCTTCAATAATCATGAAAACGTGCATGAAAAATCGAGGAAAATTCATGTAAATTTTTAAAAAAAATTCATAGTAATAGGAAAAGTCTGCGGAAAACATGGGAAATCGGGAAAATTCATGTTATATGGGATCAAGTTGGAATACAGCTAAAAAGCGCTGTTTAAAACATAATTTGAATTTCAGAAAACCATTGCAGTCATTCAACGATTTGATACTCGAAAAATTTTTGTTTTCGGATCGGCACCAAACATGACGTAAAAATTGTTTTAAAATATCTCCATGCAGCACGTAATAACAATTTAGTTAACGTGAAAAAGGCAGAAAATAAAATAAGTAAAAAACGAGTTTTCAAACAAAACTGAGTCCAAGCCGCATGAAAAAGTAGAAAATAAACCTTTCTTCACACACAGAGGTGGACTCAGATTTTATTCGCTGATAATCACCGATATATTTCAGTATGATCAATCAGAGGTAATAAGTGATTTGATTCATGAAGAGAAAGAATATTCAAGAGAAATGTCCCAATCGAAAAATAATATAAGAAAAAAAAAAAATCTGAGTCCACCTCTGTGTGTGTGAAGAAAAGTTTATTTTCTACTTTTTCATGCGGCTTGGCCTCAGTTTTGTTTGAAAACTCGTTTTTTACCTTAAATTTAATTTTTTTTTAAAAAGGCCCATGTTCAAAATTTCAACTCTCTACGTCAACACGTAAGGAGTGTTCAAGTATATAATGAAACCCTAAAGTTTTGTATGGTAACACCAAGAAGGAGTTGCGAGATTTAGTTTATTTTTTAAATTTTATATACAATTGCTTTGAGAACCAGCACGTACCAAATTTCATCTGTCTACGTGTACTCGTTGTCAGGCAGTGTCCAAATATATACTAAAAACAGAAATATTTATTTAGCAACCCTACGAATGAGTTGCCGGATTTAGCCCAGTTTTGAATTTTTGTTTGCAATTCTTACGAACACAGTGACAAGTGATTTTTATATATTAAGATTATTAACCCAAGCTCCAGAGATACCCTATGATGTAAAGCACAGCCTGGTAGGACGAACATAGCGAAAGTATTCGGGGATTTTGATAAATGTTTGACTTACAAACCCTCTTAACCCTTTTACTGATTGACCACAATACTTTAGGATTATCTTTGAGAGCTTTCTCACTATTATTTACATATAGTCTTTAAAGTGATGAGAAATTTGGTGAGCCTTGTAAGCTAAGAAAAGGTTCTATAAGTTTCTGGGTGTTGAGAACTTTTATACAAACGCTTAAATTTCTGTGTCAATTACATATCTATGATTAAAGTTGGACTATACCATGGAGGAAACAACCGCGCCGTTTTTTTACTCTGCTAAAAGAATTATTTACTTCGGACGAAAATAGGGACGACAAGTAAGTGGTTTCAAAGGAGTCATTAATATTTCCGTAGTCAGCTACATGAAAATTTCTTAATTTAAAAGGCGTATTCCACAAGAGTTTAGGATTCAAGGTAGATATTTGAAGCGTAATGTCGAATGATTTGGGTCGATATTGGAAATCGGACATATTGATGCTGAGTTATGTAAATGGAATGTATTAATTACCCATAGACCTTCATATATATATACCATATATAACCATATCGCTTGAATATAAATGACATCGAATATTTAATTGGACTTCAGTCGCGTGTGCACTGTATTGTAATATGCCTATTTGCAATAACTTGCAATACCTTGAAATGATGCACACAATTAAATAGTAAGAAGACTGAGAAGGGTGGGAGTTGATAAGGGTCTATGTGACTGGATCAACTCCATGCTTCTCAGCTTCTTAGCTCTTGCTCAGGGGATGTGGTTGTGAGAAGGGGAGTCTACAGAGGTATGCCGCAGGATAGAGGGGTGCTATCACTACTCCTGAGTTAGAGAATGAGGGCATTAAAGCGGAAAATATCTTATACTTTTAGTGAAAAACTCGAGTATGTGCTGCTGAAGCTGGATACCTGGGCGAATAATAGTGGATTGAGTGAAGACCTCTCGAAAACTAAGCAAGGCAGGACCAAAGTTTCGGACTTCCAATGCTGGGTGGAGAATATCTCAATCTCTCCACCGGAGCAAAGTATCTTGAATCATACTCGATTCCGAGCTGAGCTGGAAGGCTAATCTAGAAGAACGCGGTAAGAAGGCCAGTGTGGTCTTCTACATGTGAAAGAGAATTTTTGGTTACAACTGGGGATTAAAACCCATGGTGGTACGTTGGATACACATAGCCATAGTTTGGCCGATCCTCTGCTACGGCTCCGCGGTCTGGTGGGCGGCACTGAGGAAGAAATATACCCTGGCTGTGCTGTCAAATTTATTGCCGCTAGATCTCCATTACAGGAGTGCAGTGGCAATTAGTGCTTTCAGGGTCATAGGGTGGCGTTGGTGGAAGAAGAAGGGTTTTGGGTATTCTAATATAATCCGGAAGATAGACTGCAGTGATTGGAGAAAAGAAAGTGACTATCAAATGCCTTTCTAAACTTTTCATTGGGGTGTCAATGCAATGGTGCCCACCAGGAGATTGGGATGGGAAGGAGATTGAAGTAACATCCGATGACTCAATCTTAACGGGTGGATCCAAAACGAGTGCGGGCACGGGGACTGGAGTGTACTCCCAAGAGGATCAGTGACACAAGTCTTATAGACTGCCGGACAAATGTAGTACTTTCCAGGCAGAGCTTGTAGCTATCTACCAGGCAGCAGTACTGACATCTACGTGCAGAGAGTCCGGACGACATATTTGCATATATACTGATAGTTAGCCAAACATTAAAGCGCTAGATGATGTGCTGATTATATCAAAATTGATAGAGTTATGCAAGATCCGCCTTGAGGAATTGCCTACATGGCACAAGTAGGCCCTAGGATGGGTACCTGACCACAAAGATATCCCAGACAACGAAGGCCAAAGAGGGCTTTGGAAAGGATAGCACCGCACCGATAGCTTATGTGAGGATTCCGATCGGAAATGTGAAATAGGAAATCATCAGGCGTGCTTGCTAAAAGGCAAGCCTACGGTGAGTCAATAGGGAAACCTGCCGTATCGCGTGGCAATTGTGGCCTTCATACAGAGCTGGGCAATACTTAAGTAAAAAATGACTTAAGTACTATTTGCATAATCGTTGCTTAAGACTTATTACTTAATACTTTAGATTTGTCCACTTAGTACTTAAACAAAGTACTTGCTTATATTTACTTGTACTTAAGACTTAGTTTTGTACTTAAGTACCAAGGTTTTTTGTTAAGAATTTCAGAGTGTACTAAGTACCTACATATACAAAAATATCTAACTCTTCGTGGAGAAGCAAACAGAATCTCTTGTTGAGTTTTAAAGCACGCAAGGAACTGTTAAAGCATGTGCCGCACTCCCGCATCAAAGCAGAAGCCTCGACAATCTAATAACATACAAACAAGACTGGGCAGGTAAAACAAAAACCAGTAAAGCCTCACTTGTGTCGACGATGGCTCGACTTGTTGACGTATCAAAACTAAGCCAGCAAAGACTCGCTCCAATATAAAATCAACGATGGCTCGACCTGATGTAGGGAAGGCCTGAATATTTTCATAGAAATTTACTGGACATTTTTATGGAGGCAACAACGGTTAATGGGTTCTTGGATCCAAGGTGACCGTTTGAAAATTGGCGTGCACTATGTTAAGATACATAGCACTCAGTAGCAAAATATTCTGAAAATATGGTAAATAATAATAAGTGTTAGAAATTGAAATGTTCAATGTTTACTACATAGAAGATTTCGATGTGAATTAATATTGAATTGTTGTAATGTAATGTAATGAGGTATTTCTGTTGAATTGCAAAGTGCAGTAAGTGGTGAATTGAGTCACATTTAGATATGACGGGGGACGATCCCGTTCCCGCCAAGGCAAGTCAAACAGCCAAGCTCTTAGCCAACCGAAAGTCAAAACCAATGCCGTACAGCAATTCAGAGGGTAGTGACATAGCAGCACAGTACTCAGTACTTTTTATAGTCTTTGTTCTTAGTTTCATATACTTTTTATACATGCGGTACATGTACTTGGGCTGAAGTATACTCAAGCCTTCGGTACTTGAACTGGTACTTAAGTACTTTTTCTGTAGTACTTGCCCAGCTCAGCCTACATATGATATTAAAAGGACAAAAAAACTGCTTAGTGGAAGCAGAACATATACCATGAATCTAATAGGGGTCATTACTGGTAATTGGTCCATTGGAGTCAATGCTAGAAAACTGGGTATAACTGGGACGATTTCTGCAGGAGCTGTAAGACTTCGGAGGAAATAGAATCTGTCCAACACGTGCTTTGCGAGTGTCCTGCTCTGTTAAACAAAAGGGGTAGGTTATTAGATAGCTACTTCTTTTCAAGTCTGGGGGAGTACAAAGCAAGGATTTCAGATGTATACTGAGTTTCGTAGGGGAAGCAGGGCGACTTTAAGGGTTATTCCATGAAGAAAATGGGGCACAATAGACCCACTGCAGGTCTAAGTGAAGCAGGCTAGGCATTTCTAGTGGCACTCCTCGTGCCTAACCTAATCTGAATAGGAAGAATGTGCAATGCTTCATTTTTTACCCATGCAAGTGCGTTTAGCGACATTCAGCGTTTGTAAACAAAACACCAATATGGGTCAAACATTTCTGATGGATGGGGCAAGAATTCAAGGCTAGGCATATTGCACTTGTTAGTGACATTAATAAATATATGCGATGTAGATAAGATGCATAGATGCATTGTAAGGTATGTCAGGATTATAAAAAGGCTACGTAAAATCAATAAATAACTTCAGTCTTTCATCAAGCCACACAGACGTTATTAATTTGGGAGATCTGCAGTTTAGTTGGTCCTTCTACTAATTGGAGTACTTTAGTAGCCGCTCCTGTGATAAAGAGTTAATGCTTTTGGGCTGCTCTTCGTTAGCTTCCTGTTATTAAGAGTTAATGCCTTTGGGCTGCTCTAAAATCGCACCACCATCACGAGGGTTATCACGGTATGTTACATTTTTAGGAACATTATTTGCTAGCTACAGTTTCGCAAACTAATTACCAAAAATGATCGAAATATTGCCAATATTTTCTTGAAGAGAGTAGGTTATTGAACTAATGGAAAGAAATTTTTCCAATTATTGTTTTAAGTTTTCTGTAAATGTCTACACTTAAGAAAACTTTGTGTCAAGCTGTTTATCATGCCATGTGAAGTTTTTTGATGCTGTTCTAAACATGATTTTAGTACTTTATACACATGTGACAATTATGCATATAAAGTCTAAAGAAAGAATTTCCAGTAAATTTAATTTTTAAGAAAAAAATAAGGATTTGCCGATATCAGGTCGAGGCATCGTTGATTTTATATTAGAACGAAGCATTGCTGGCTTACCCTTTTGGTTACGACTACAAGTCGAGATATCGTTGAGGTTTTGTCAACTTTATATTCAAGTAAGGCGTTGCGGTTTTTTTTCTACTTGCCCAGTCTTTGAATGTTATTAGTTTATCTATGTAAATAGCCTTTCCAACTAAAGCATTAATTGATAAAGTTACATGATCAAAAAAGAAAGACGGATTGAAGTGCCTGATGTTAAAGCAACGTTGTAAATAGTCCAATTCGGATCGGAGAAGATAGCAGGTCAATCGATGTTCCACAGTAATTACTTTCCTTACTGAGCTGTGTGAGACTTCGATGGATGGATTGAAGAGAGGTTGAGTCCCCAAGAGGGGGGGGGCTGGAACGTAGGCCACGACCAGGTCTATTGTTCACCCTCCAGACCCATGAGCAGTGATTATAGGTCCCAACCAGACGCTCTTATAAACCATAAAATTAGCTCCCAACTCTCCCTACAGGCCTCATGCAATTCATCCAGGAGCTGTAAGCCAAGGAATCTATACACTTTTCCAGAGAGAGCCGCACAGCGACAAAAAAAGTGAGTCCTCGTTTCGGATTCCTCTCCGCATCTTCTACATATCGGACTATCAAAAGTCCTAACCTATGTAAGTGACTCCTGAGAAAACAGTTTCCTTTTAGAATAGTTCTAGCAGCTTTGTTGTGAAACCTGGGTTAGGTTAACCCCACAGTTTCTTTGTTGTTCCACCCGAAGGGTCATCTAACCAAAGACAACTGTGTTGGCAATCGGCCTAAGTCGCAATTGTAGATACAAAGGGTCCCGGTGCGATCCGAATTGTGGGAGACGGTGCCCCGAGGCCGCACGAAGATGCGCAAACTCGTCTGTTTTTTTCCGAAAGAACGAGTACCCTGTTACACTGAGAGAGGAAATTCAGGATGATATTACATTACAGTACAAAGTTGGAGATAGTGTACGGTTTTGGCCAGACCTTGACAGCAACTTGGCTGTTCGAGCAAATGGCAATCTCATTATTCTCAGTATTTGAGCCAAGGAGGATCCTTCTCGGTAAAAAAATGGCCTTGACCGCCGTATATAAAACTGTAACACGGCCTTCCAGGTTTCCAGACAGGTTTCAAATGAAGTTCCTCACAGAAGAGGCTTGCTCCGGTATTGTCCTCAGATTTGGAGCAGTCTGTATAAATTGTGACGTCTAACAATGGATGCGATCATCGGCACCAAATCAAAGATGGACTTGTGGGGAACCCTGGATCCCGAATGGATCAAGCTTTGATTCAGATACAGACTAAGCGCTGCGATAGAGGCCCCTCTTCTTAATGTGTATCTGCATGGGGTGTATATTGAGGATAACCTCAAGAGCCCGAGTGTTGGTAAACTTAAAAGCGCCGATTGCACTGAGTAGGCACAACCTTTGAATCTTTTAAAATATCTAACTATGAATGGCATATTTCATTGCTTTCCGGCTTACCACATAGCTGTTACATGCCTAAAACAAATACCTAATTAGAAGTGGATAGAATTAGGGAAAAGAAAAGAAAAGAAACATTAAAATATTTCCAGCATAAATTTTTCACATAAGCTAACCATGCTTAAAACATGGTTAGCTTATCAATTCAATCAGTGAAGAAAATTGCGTCAGCAATCTGGAGAAGAATTAGTGCTGGTCAGTATTCTCAACGCTAACAGTCATCAAGTAGTCATACATAGCTTAAAGTTACAGCTATTTCCAATAAACGACTACATCATAGTCCCATTAACACACACAAAAGACCACAAAAGAACACACATTCCACTACCAAATTTAGAGGCAATATCAAACAACACAAGAGACGGAACTGAGTGTCTAAAGCCTGCCAAAAAGGTGCATATAACTCTTCCGTCCAAAATCCCGAGGCATAAATCACTCTTAAACAAACAACGGCCATATAAAAACGGTAGCGAGTCGCTAAAGCCTATATTAAAGGTGCATATTACTCCACCGTCACACAACACAAAAAATTCTACATAGTCAAAAAGCAGTAGCATTGACGCGCATGAGTATCCCACACAACCTAAGGCAAAGACCACACAGGTGTACCAAACTCAGCCGTCAACAAGGCAGGAAGCAAATACCCTGTCAATTATTAAGAGCAACGAAATACAGCCTCAAAAGCAATCGCAAAATCCTCATCTATCTACAGGTCAAAAACCTAAAAGGAAGAGTAAGTCAAACCAAGGTTCAGCCGACAAAACGGCAATATTACAACATGTACGATATCTATGCCCGGATAATGAGACTCCGGACGACCCAAAACAATATCCGCGTATTTCTAGGTTAGAGCAAGAACTCAGCCTAGACCCTAATTTAACCGCGGAAGAAAAAATTTCGATATCAGAACTCTGCGAAGAGTATAACGATATCTTCTTCCTCAAAGGTGACAAACTCACCTATACAAATGCGATAACGCATAATATTCCATTGGTGCAAGATCAAGCACCAATCAATCAAAAAATGTACCGCTTACCTGAAACACAGCGGAAAGTCATCAACGAGCAGCTAAAAGAAATGCTAGACAGCGGGATAGTCCAGTCTAGTAAGAGCCCTTGGAATTCGCCTCTACTAGTTGTCCCCAAGAAAGCGGGACCTGACGGTGAAAAAAGGTGGCGCGTCGTTGTCGATTTTCGTAAATTAAACGAAAAGACAATTGGAGATGCATTCCCGCTACCCGGAATCGAGGATATTCTCGACCAACTAGGTCACGCAAGGTATTTCACCACACTCGATTTGGCCAACGGCTATCACCAAGTCCTTGTCGACAAAAAAGATCGACATAAAACTGCTTTCAGCACAAGTTATGGGCACTACGAGTTCAAGCGTATGCCATTCGGGCTCAAAGGAGCCCCCGCCACATTTCAACGCCTAATGAATTTCGTCCTAACAGGCCTACAAGGCCTCGAATGTTTTGTCTACCTAGATGACATTGTCATCTATGGTAAAAATTTAAACGACCACAACGAAAAGTTGAGGAAAGTCTTCAATAAGTTGAGAGAAAACAACTTAAAACTGCAGCCAGAAAAGTGCCAGTTTCTACGAAGAGAAGTTGTTTACCTAGGACATAAATGTTCTAGCGAAGGAGCCCTACCAGACCCAAGTAAGACGGCCTGCGTCCAAACATTTCCTGTTCCAAGAACAGTAAGGCAAGTCCAGTCATTTTTAGGACTTGCCAATTACTACAGGAAATTCATTCCAGACTTCTCCAAAATTGTACGTCCCATCACAAATTTACTCCGAAAGGATGTAAAATTCACTTGGACAGAGAAATGCCAAGAAGCATTCCAAAGCATAAAAAATGCTTTAATTTCTCCACCACTTTTAATTTACCCAGATTTTTCGAAATCTTTTAATCTCACTACAGACGCAAGTAACGAGGCTCTAGGAGCTGTTCTTTCTCAGGGAGAAGTCGGAAAGGACCAGCCCATTGCCTATGCAAGCCGCACATTAAACAAAGCCGAAAGAAATTACTCTACTATAGAGAAAGAGTTATTGACTATTGTCTGGGCTACCAAGAATTTCAGGTGCTATCTTCAAGGCCGGAAATTCACGGTCTATACTGACCATAAACCCCTCAAAGGTGTCTTCAATGTGAAAGACCCTACTTCCCGTTTGGTGAGATTTCACCACAAATTATCTGAATTCGATTACAACATCGAATATAAACCAGGGAAGTACAACACTAATGCCGATGCACTAAGTCGCATCCCTCAAGCATTAAAAGAAGACAGTTTAGGCAATACCTTAACGGTAGAAGCCCTAGTCCACCACACGATGGACTCAGATGTGGAGGAAAACAATTCCACAAATAACAAGAGAAAGAAGAAATCCGCTCATTGTTTCGTCGTGACTCGAGCTCAGAAGCAAAAGGTTCAAGAGACATTAAATAGCTTCAGTGTGGAGACAGAAGAGCACACGAAAGCTGACCAAAACGAAATTCAACACACTGAGGCGGAAACACTAAACCCAGCATCGCCTGAGCAAAACGTAAGTACTGGCAAGACACCCGAAGTTATCACGAGCGCTACGGAAATCCGAACAATCTTAAAAGATTATCACGATTCTCCATTTGGTGGCCATCAAGGTGTCATAAAAACTTACAAACGCATAAGACGCAAGTATTGGTGGAGACACATGCTTAGCGATATTAAAAAATACATTAAAAAATGCCCAAAGTGCGAGACGATGAAAGCATCTCCACAATATAAAATGCCAATGGTCATCACGGACATCGCAGAGCAACCGTTCGACAAAGTTTACCTCGATATTGTAGGTCCATTAGAAGAGACCACATCAGGTAACAAATATATCTTGACCTTCCAAGATAATTTAACAAAATTTGTCGACTGGTATGCAATACCTAATGCAGAAGCAGTCACAGTAGCGCAAGTTTTCTTTGATGAAATCGTTACGCGCTATCGCATACCCAAAAGAATACTCACCGATCAGGGAACAAATTTCCTGAGTGAATTATTCAAAAGAGTATGTAAGCTTCTAAAGGTAAAGAAGTTACAGACTTCGGCATACCACCCACAGTCTAACGGAGCACTAGAGCGTGCCCACAGACCACTGATTGAATACCTGCGAACAATCGTAGATGAAAATCCCAAAACATGGGACCAATACCTACGAACCGCTGCATTTGTGTATAACAATAGTGTACACGAGGGTACTAAACTTACCCCAATGGACTGCCTATACGGCTTCACAGCGGATGTCCCATCAAATTTAAAACGGGATCCCGAACCCGTTTACAATCATGAGAGCTACTATCATATACTGAAGTATAAGCTCCAAAAATCATATGCCACGGCAAGAAAGAACTTATTGGCAAGTAAACAGCGCTCAAAGGGGTACTACGATAAGACAGTACGGCCCTTAACTTTCCATGTAGGAGACAAGGTCCTCATCAAGAATGAAAGCAGAAAACATAAGCTTTCCCAAATCTGGGTAGGACCTTATCAGGTAATCGCAATACCAAGTGATGTGAATACCACAATCAAAATTGGTAAGCGAACGGTAACGGTACATAATAACCGTTTGAAACCATATTTCGAATAAAAATATATCAAACAAAAATGAACCAGGTTGACTTGAAATTCCCACTATAGTGTCCATTACACCTCATTTCAATACCTCCCCATGAACATTTGCGGTGGAGTCACTCCACTGCCCAGTTTAAATCGGCACAATGTACGTATAAGTATGCTTAAAGGATTGTTTTCTTCTCCTGAATTGTCCACAGAAATGGCGCTAAAACTCATCATAGTTGTCCTCTTCATCCAGTACACAACTGGAGCAACCGCTGACAAACCTTATGTAATAACCCAGCTAAATGGCTCGGGTATATTTTTCGAGGACCTAGGAAATCTGATGGTATATCATGACACCTGGAATGTCCTCACCGAGATAGACTTGGAAGAACTAGATGCACAGATAAAGCTAGCAGAATATGCAGAGCACTTAGTGCATAAACTCTGCATAAATATAACAAACCCAGAAGATCTCTGTAACGTGCAGCAACTACACATACACGCTATTATAGACAGCGTACGAAAGCGCACGGAAACTATTAGGGAACTAGTACCAGGAAAACGCAAGGCCAGATCACTATTTGATGGAATAGGCAATGCCATGCACTATTTGTTTGGAACTATGGACAGCAACAACGAAAAAGAAATTTACAGCAGGTTAGAAGAACTTGAATCGAATACACAAGCCCTAACCGAGCTAGAGAAACAACAAATCAGTGTTGTAAAAACTACCTTGGAAAAGATTCAAAAACCGCTGGCAATGTTAATAGACAGACAACAAAAAATAGCACACCAGATAAACGATCTCCACCATGTGGCCGATGATTTAACTAGGAGGCAATTGAGACAAGAGATTATATCAAGCTTATTGCTCCAAATCATCGAAGTTGAATATCGACAACAAGCCCTCCTGGATATAATAATGGCTAGTAAAACCAATCATATTCATCCACTCCTAATGTCTCCCAAAAATCTGTTGGAGATATACCGCAAGACGGCCTCGAATTGCCCAAATGACCAAAATTGTCTATCTGTCCTATATCAGACAGCAGGAGCTCAGTCGCTCCTTATGCAGAATAAATTGGTGGTGAGAATTACTCTCCCAATTTTTAATCTGCCAAAAATGAGGCTACAACAGATTCAATGCTATCCTGTATCCAAGTCAGCAAATTACTCATTAATTCCAGACCCTGGTTATTCATACATAGCCAATAGCGAAAAAACTCAGGAATTTCTCTTATTAAGAGGCGATGACATGAAAAATTTCAAAAAAAATAACAAGAAATTTGGAAGAAAACACGTATGTAGGCCGGCTGAACACGCCTATAATCAAAACGGCAACGTCCAACGAATGTGCCATTAAATTGCTATACAACCCTCTAAGTGAAGTGCCCAAATGCAAGACCAGAGTACAAATCCCACAAAAAGACATGCTGATCAAATTAAGTAAGCCCAATACGTGGCTATTTTCTTTTATCACCTCCACGGTGCTACACATCACATGTCCAGATCACTTTGTAATCTCGAAACTGGAAGGACAAGGGATATTAGAGATAACGCAAACATGTCACGTTCAAATAGGTGACAAAGTGCTTAAATACGAAGGTCAGAGTAAATTTCCACTAAAAATTATCCAGCCGAATCAGTTTCCTGAGCTCAACCACTCTCTACTCAACGTAAACCTGACTGAAATTTTACAAGGAACTCAAAACCACAGTCTGGGGAAAATCGAAATCTTAACGGGAGACAATATCCATAAATCAATTTATACCGACACCCATTCGCTGGAAGAAATCCAAAACAAAATTATAAAATACCAAGAAAAGATATCGAGTAAAAACTCCCATATCCTGTCCACAACTTCTCTATCATTTACGAGCCTACTAGTTCTGGCCATAATGATCGCTGTGGCAGTAAAATATCTTAACCCTGTTGTCATCAAGATGAGACAACAGAGGAATCAACCACAAGGTAACCCCGAAATTTCATCAGAGGGAATTCCTTTAGAAGAGCGAACACCTGCTCCCCAACCCAGTTTAAGGCGAGCCAGAAGCCTCTCCAAAACAAAATCAGTCCAAATCGTTAAAAAAAAAAAAAAAAAAAAAAAAAAAAAAAAAAAAAAAAAAAAAAAAGGGAACACTGATACTGTCAACATGAGCCACTTAATCAAAGTAGAATTTATAGGAAAAGTAGACCTGGTAAAATATGTACAACGATATACATAGAAAAATTTTAACCTGAAAAAATAAAATATACTAAAATATGGAACAGGCGGAAAGTCCTAAAGCACATTAAAACTAAATTTCCATAAAAGAAAAAAATGAATTAAAATAAAAAAAAAAAAATAAAATTATATTATATAAGTTAGGAATAAAATAACTAAGGAAAAAGTACCCAAAAATGCATAGTTTACAATAAAATTAAATATATAAGATTCATAAATAGATAAACAGAAAAGGAAGAAGTTTTACTAAGGTACTAATAGTAACAGAAATAACAAATAAATAAAAATAATAATTAGTATTAGAGTGACAATACTAACTTAAAAATTTAGAATGCATTAAATAATAAGCTAAACTTAAAAGGAATAAATGAAAAAAAAAATGTTTATAGATATATATTAGAACATAAAAGGAATAAATGAAAAAAAAATGGTTTAAAAGATATATATTAGAACATAAAGAACAATGTCAAAAACTACCAATATAAAATTATAATACATAAATAGAAGAAAAAAAAAAGATACCTAATACCAGGCTACTACTCCTATCATTATAATAACACACAAAAAATTTTAGACTTAAGGTAAACAGATTAAGGCAAGAACCTTTCAAAATAAGAAAAAGACAAAAACTGAATGTAAAACTGAACCGAACCGACCAAGACCCGAGCCGCAAAAATAGCAACCACAACAACTTCCCCTGAGAATTATTCCCTTTCAAAGAATAATTCTCTTTTTCTCAGGCGGAAGATTATTATGTACATAAGACATACCTGAAAAAAGGGTACGCAAAAAGAAACTATGTAAACAAATACCCTGAAAAGAAAAAAAAAGGGGAGAAGAAAAAGAAAGAAAAAGATTAATATTTTGGAAATATTTTGTTATTTTTTTTACGTTTTTTTTATTATTTATTATTATTATAAAAAACAAAAGGAAAGAAAAGACAAAAGAATATTTTTTTCCTCCTTCAGGAAACTATCTCACTGCCACTCAAGGTCCCAGTCATCTTCGGCCACAGCCTCAACTCCGAGAGGGGGAGGGGTGACCATCAGTGGCCGGATGATCGCGGTAATAGCCGGCTCAAACACCGGGTGGCAGCAGGCACATAGACCGTGTCGTCCATATATATTTAGGGCACCGCCTGAAAGAAGAAGACAAAAATGGGATAAGTATCGGGAATTCAAAAAAAATATTTTCAATAACACTCACCTCTGACAACCCAAGCCTGGCCCTGGTGCGGATATAAGGGCAAGTCCACAGTATAAGTATGGCCGGCTACGGCGTCCTCGCCCCACACGGTGAAGGGCCGCTCCCCGCGCCTTAACAAAACTAGCCGGATCGGGCCTCGCCATCCGGGAATTACGTACATTACGTGAATGGAGCTGGCCACGGAGGTGAGACCCGGCGGGCTATGCTGGGGCTTGTTGTTCAAGCGTAGGGTAAATAACATTATACAACCTCAATGTTACAGATTTTTTTTTTAAAAAAAAAAAGCAGCTCGGCAACTGTCACGGATGAAGAAGAAAACTCGAGTGAACCTAAATCAAAAAGTTTCCTTCCATCCAGGCCATCGCAATTCCCGAGATGGTAATCCGACACCTAAGATAAGAAATTCAGAGCGGTGGCTAAACAAAATAGTTTTGTTTATACCACCAATATCAAAAGATTTCCTGGCGTTTGTTTTTCCTTCTCAAGAGTCATTCCTCTCCCAAGAATGACTCTCGTTCCGTTTGGCGGGGGAGGAATGTTACATGCCTAAAACAAATACCTAATTAGAAGTGGATAGAATTAGGGAAAAGAAAAGAAAAGAAACATTAAAATATTTCCAGGATAAATTTTTCACATAAGCTAACCATGCTTAAAACATGGTTAGCTTATCAATTCAATCAGTGAAGAAAATTGCGTCAGCAATTTTCTTCACATTCCATAAATTAAAATAAAATTATTCCCATGGCTAATTTTGCTGAAGGCAAAATTTGCCAGTAGAAATATTTACTTTAAAAAAATAAATAAAGCAAAAGACAAATCGTACCTTCAGTACGATTTGTCGTGAAAATTTCAATATGTATGTACGAACGTACATACATATCACAAAAAAGCTTTCGTCGTGAGAAATGCGCGCCGCCGAAATACATTGTATGTATATGCGCGGCGCGATTTCAGAACGACAGAACGGTAGCTGGTGTTGACAAAAGCGTCAAATTACATTTTTTAGGCGACCATCCGATGAAAAATATTCTGGACTTGTTGAAACAAGTCCAGAACAAAATAATTTTTAATAATTTTCTCAGGGTAGAAAATGCAATTAAGCATTTTCTACTCTGAACAACGAAGCTTGATGACAGAAAAATGTGATCAAGTTAGAGAGTTGGATTTTAAATATTATACGCGGCGGTTCGGTAGTCGCACTTTTGAAAAACAAAGCGAGTCGGATTTATAAGTTGAAAAACGGCAGTCTAGTTTAAAAAAGAAAAAAGAGTTGAAGTTAGTTTAACTTGGTGTCAGGTCGGTCTCGGTTTCTGAAAAGCTACAAAAAGAAAAAAAAAAGGAATCAGATTGTGGAAAGTTAAAACAATAAGAGAATAAGATTGTGAAAAGTTTATAAGAATAAGATTGTGAAAAGCTTATAAGCAGAAGTTTGTGAAAAGTTTGTAAAAAGGAGAAAGGATAAGTTGGTGAAAGAAGTAGAAAGGAAATAAAACGAGTCCGACAACTCAAAAAGTGTTTTGGATAAAATACCCGCCAATCTCACAACAGGTACGTAACATAGCCATAGGCCAACATGCTTCGGATGACGCATATCCATAGGATCATCAACATTATCGCTATAGTTCTATGGCACATTGTGAAAAGTCTAAGAGCTTTGTTTGCTCTGTCCTCAAGATGTGGCTTCCAGCTAATCTTTTTGTCTATTATGATGCCTAGATATTTCACCCTGTCTTTAAGCTCAAACCGTGTAACAGCCGATGAAGGGCAGACTCAATCGTGCGATGTTCCTTTTTTTTGGTAAACAGGCACAGGTCAGTTTTCGAACGATTAATGCACAGTCCGAAATCCGTAGCCCAGTCTGAGACTAGTCAGAACGCGTTTTGCATCAGTCTACAGAGCTCCGATTCATAGCTTCCGGTGACTAAAATCACCAGGTTGACTGCGTAACATACCGTTTTGTACCCCATCCGGTTGGGGGTGCCCCTGTGGACCTCTTTCACTCTACATACCCCACCCAGATCGACGAAGATGGTTCTATTGCTCAACATCTGCAATCCATATGTTCGGGACTGGTTCAACCCATGTCTTGTTAACGTTTCAGTAAACTTATTTAGAGGAACATTATTAAAAGCTACTTCTACAGCGATGAAAACAGCAAGCGTAGATTGTTTAAAGTGGAAGCCCTTTTCAATCGAGTGTATGACATCATTAAGGGCCTTCTCAACGGACCTCCCCTTTAAATACGTGTGCTAATTTTGTGACAACCGCCTTCTGGGAATGTAGTGCAGCAGTTCCCAATCGCGGATGCGTTCTAATGTTTTCAGTAGAATGGAAGTCAGACTTATCGATCTATATGCCTTGGCTGATGAGCAATCTACCCGACCAGCCTTGTGAGCCTTGTGAAAAATAATGTAGTTAGTAAAATTTATCACACATTAGCCGAAAAAGGGAGTAGCTTACCGTCGCCAGAACCAAAGTAGTGCATCCACTTAAAATCAGCAAGTTGAAACTAAACAAACCTGTAATTTTTCAGTAAACAGAAAATCCTTTGTAATCATATAAGCACATCCGGCCATCGAATCAAATTTTCAAATGATTATCATGTACGCATGTAGACTGTGGCAATATTTACGCTTTCGTTAGGAATGCTGAAAGCCAAAGAAAAGTCCACAGCATGTAACTTTGTAAGACCGTGGTAAATAACACAAAGCTCTTTGCCTATAAAGGAGCGTAAAGAGCAAACAATGGGGGTGACGGTGAATGATTAAGAATTCAGGGGACCCAACTAAGTTCTAATCAAGCAGGCCACGTCGAACTTGGAATTTGTCGAATTAGTGAAAAGTCATATATTATTTAGCCAAGATCAGTTACATTGGCGTAAAAGAAGAAGGTTTCTTATTAACTGTTTTGCCACAATATAAGATTTAAAACTTTATTCCGAATTAAACTCACGCCTGATTCAGAAATTGAAGAGAGAACCCCCTGAAAAACATCCTCTGGAATTAGAATCCCGATAGCCTACACACAGTAGTTGTGGATAAAAACCAAAAGCGAGTAAAATACCGTCCAAAAGGTTTCCGAATAAAACGTATATAACAGATTTATTTGGTCGATTAAAAATATATTTGGGAATTTCAACATTATTTCAAGGAAACGATTAAACTACACGGAGAGAGACTTTGGGCTCCAAAGGCACTTTTACGGTGGTGAGGATGGAAAAAATCTCAAGAGAGACCAAATCAATGGTCAATGGTTCAAACCAAACATATCTCTATATTCGGTCGTCGGACTCCGAAGTTTGCTCAATTTTCATCTCCAAGTCCCCGGAGGGTATTTGTGTATTCTTGCTCTGTCAGTTAACTATACTCCGAAAGAAAAAGGAATAAAGGTAAGTGAGTTTGAGTTTTGTTGTCAATGGAGTGAATTACAAAAAAATTAATGATGCTGAAATAAGTTGAAGAATGTCCAATATTGTGGCAGCACGAGAGCAACGATTTTAAAACCCGAAACCATGGGCTGCCGCCATTTTTCTTTATAGAGCGGGCGCGATATTAGAAAAATTAGAATATGCCGTATTTTTAACATTGCAGTAAATGCATCAAAATACCAGCACTGACAGGTAACCGTTAACAAAGATCCTTAGAGATCCAATGTGCAGACAAAATATATATTTCGTGCAGACCTGTAAAGTACTTCATTTTAAGTACAAGTACCGGTACTAGTTTTAAAAAATGTCATGTGCAAGTCCCGATACAGGTACTTAAAAATGTTTGAAGTACAAGTCCATGTACTGGTACTTGTAAGTATCATATATAAACTTAAGTATCCTATAAGTATCAAAGCACGCACTTACTGCAAACACCGCCATAACGCGAAGCACTTTAGTTCGTACAGATTATTTAAATATGCTTTTTAATAATGGAGGTTTTGGGGCTTCTTACAATCATATGGGTGGAAAGAATTTCCATTGAAGCATAAGCACCACCAACAAACGACGTTTTTGGTAGTGTCAGTATGGACTTTGGATATAAAAACACATTTTCATAGTCTAGCTTAGCTGACCATAACAAAAATATGTTTTTTTTTATAAATACAATTAAGTATATTTGTACACCGATCTGACTTAAATGCACGACGTTTGTAACAGAAGGCTCTGCTACGTTATGGGATCCTACATTCGCAAATAAAATCGCACTAATGTGATTCGAGGAAGATGCATTCAAATTTTCCCGAATTAAAAACGAAGTTTAGCGTTCAGAACTACCATCTTAAGTTCCCAATTACATCAACCATGGAATCTAAAGTTTCAGAATTTTTAATTGCTGTTGATGACGATGAAGTACTGGTATGTCGGGTATGCTTATGTAAAGTAGGGCTAAACTACTTATAGAATTTTATTCAAAAGGAGCAATACATAACTACTACCGCGTAGTTAAGTTTATCTAAATTGTATAATAAAAGCGATATTTTGGGATATTTAGGACTTTTCAAGTACTTAATACACTACAAAATTATAATTCAATGTATTAGTTAAGCTAAGCAGATTCGTCTTACAGTTTAGTATAAACACATCTTCATAAAATTATTGCAAAATAGTTAGTTAGGCTGCAGAGGATGGAATGAATGCCAGTCAACCTCCGGATGATAAAATTTCAGACTTTTAATGTAGAATTGACAGATCTAGCGAGAAAATTTGATATTTTAGTACTTTAATCAAGTATCCTAGTTGGTTTATCATTCCTCATAGCTATTATGATATAAAAAATGTTTCTCCAAGAAGAAACAGTCACGGAAGTCTTAAATATCGTCCAGACATACAAATCCATCATCTAACTTGTCATTCCGGGAAAAGAGCTCAGTAAATAAAATAAGTGCCAATGCATTAAAAAGCTTTTCCACATGCAACGTTGAGAGCACTTAGACTTTATAAACCTTTATGTGAAAAATTTCATTTACCTGAAATCATTTTTCTGAAAGCTTTCTTAATTTTAAAAATATTTTACCTAACAATTTGCAAACTTTCTGTATACTCCACATTCACGGCGGAACTTCACGTTTTCAAAAAAAAAGAGAGAAAAATGTTTCATAAAATTCTCAAATTTTTTCAGACAAAATGTCAAAGTTAGCTACTACCAAGAGCTCTGATTTCCATTTTACAGGAAGATGCCTCACACTTGAGAATTGTTAATTGCACACAAGGATAAATTCTGAACCCTTTTCAAAAGGGAAATGTCTGTATTATGTGCTTTTTCACAAAAGTGTAGAAGATAAAACTTTTTGGAAGGCTTTGTGTATTGTTGTAACATTTTTACGTAGGAGTTAGGGGCAACTGTGTTTTTCCACCTATTTCCAACTCAGTCGATATAAAGGGCTTTGTCGGAATTTTGTCGATATCTGCGAGGGTACGAAAGGAGAAAAAAATGACTTTCCTCCTCTGATACTTAATTAAGTGGGTGGTTAAAATGGCAATTAGACGAAGCAACTAAAATACTTTTGAAAAACAATTTTTGCTTAATTGAGATTTCCTTGTTTTTGTAGATTTCATTTTTCTAATTGGCTTATTAAGTCACCTGTAGACGTTGTCTGAATTTAAAAACAATACGGCAGAAGTAATAATTTTAATTGCATTGCTTAATGGTATACTATACATATAATCATAAATTATTTTTCATCGCTGTGATTCGACATAATTTACTTCATTTAGTTTAGTCAACAAAAAAGAGAAAAAAATATTTCAGCAATATATTCTTCCAATTACAAGAAAAACTTCCACTTTGCGCCCTTGTATAATGACTTCCTTTATCAGACTTTAATGGATTTTCCGAAAATGATGTCCCAATTTTGTGAAAAATTCATGGGGCGTACAGCAGTTTTGCCAGATAATGATTAATTCAATCAGGTCCAAAAGGATATCTTTGGAATGGAGAGAAATCGACTTTACTTCAATCTATTTTTTTTTCATTGATTTTTCTGCTTTTTTCACTTCTCTTTCATACCGTCGAAATAAATAGATCTACACGCCTTTGACAGATGAATTCTGACATCTCACAAGAAAAAAAAAATTAAGAGGATATCCCTTCGAAATCTTGATGGGCCATTCCTTCTTGACCCATACTTCCTACCCTTCCATCCAGTCCATGCGATCCGGATTCACTCACGCAGGATGATAAATTAGAAAAGGTTAAGGAAATGAATTTCGCAAATAGTCGACGATATAACGATGATTGATTTGTAGAAACTATTACTCTTGGCCTTTAACTGTACCTAGTGAATAAATTACAAAAGGGTTCTCTGTTTACTAAACCTCTTAAAGGTTATAAAATGAGACGCTTCCGGTTAAAAAAAATTGAAAATAAATATATAAGAAAAATTTGCCATTTATGGTGTGCTAAGGATAATAACAATTAATTTTGAGTGATTTTAAAATAATATCGAAATTGGTCACAGAATTTTATTGAAATGTGAAAAGAAATTAATTATTGCTCATGTAGTGTAGAGCTGCGAAGCAGACACGTTTTCAGAGTGATCCATAAAAATTATTAAATTATTAAATACGAACATACAAAGAATCAATTAAATTTCGGTGTGATAAGAGCGAAGAAAAATTTTGTTTTTTTTTATCAATTAGATCAAATCTATTGAATGAAAATGAATATATCGTGCGGTAAATGTGAAAAAGGTCTTAGCAGATATGATATTAAAAGTGCATAGAAGTGCTATAAAAATTAGATGTGAGAACAAAGAGTTTGTCGGAATAGTTGAAAAAGAGGTTAAGAATAAAATGGGTCATAGATATCTGGTAAAATCTTGGGAATGATGATATTATAAAAGCGCTCGAAAATCAAAATAGTATAAAGAGTGGGGCTAAAACAGTTAAAGTCTATCAAGCAAGGAAGAAAGGTCGTTTAATAAATAAGTTTAATGCGATTATCGAACAAGACGATGAATTATTCGATAAAATTATGGCAGAGGGCCAACTAAGCTTAAGATGGGACCCATGTTATGTGTATAAATATCTAAATGTGTAGAGATGCTATAAATGTTCGGGTTTTAATCATGAAGCTGGAAAATGTCAGAACAGAAAGGCTTGTCCAAAGTGTGCAGAACAGCACGATGAAATAAATTGCGAAAGCCATAGTGAAAAGTGTAATAATTGTGTAAGTGCAAATTTAAAATTGAGCCTAAATCTTTTAACCCTTCAAGGACCAGAAACTGTCGGGTATATGAAAGGAAATTCAAAATGGAAGCAGATAAGGTATTATTGTAGCAGTTAAATGAATGCAAATGTGTATGCCTGAATGTGCAAGGATTGATAGGTAATTTGGATTAATTAGTTCAACATATCTTAAACCCAATAAAATATCACATTGTTGTAGCTACTACTGAGACACATTTAACTGAAGAAATAAGTGATTCAGAAATTAATGTATGAGGCTATCACACATTAAGGTGTGATAGTGAGTCCAGACATACTGGATGTTTAATAATATACTTTAGAGATGATTTGAGGTGTGTAAAGATATATAGTGTAATAATGGATAGCAAGATTTGGTGGATGTCTGTTTTGGTTAAATATGATGTATTTTAATTGCTTTAGGTATAGTATAATGCTCACCAAGTTCTCCAAAAAGAATCTTTTGTGACCTTATAGAAGGATACATTGATGACTTAAAAAATCTAAACAATAATGTACTTATAGCTGGTGATTTTGACATAGATTGGTCAAATAACTCAGATTTATATAAAAAAGGATTAGAAAAATTAATTATTGATAGCAACTTGAAGCAAACCGTTAACGAATACACAAGAATTTGCAATACATCCAGAACTTTAATAGATTATATTGTTACATATTTTAATTTGATAATTAAACTGTAGCTGGTAGGGAAATTAAAAGAACTTTTATTCTTTTCACCAACGTTTCCCGTTGTATTTCAACGCTTCTTCAGGGCGATAAGTATACATAACAAAGAATTCATTTACAACAGCAGTAATACATTAAAATTATCTATCAATTACCTAAAGAAATTATAAGTAAGAATTATAATAATTATTGTTAAAATTACACATTAAAACAAAAAAAAATTAAACAAATTGTAAGGAGCATCCAAAAAATCTAAAAAATTTTGCGGCTGTCGGATAGCATCCATACAGGAAAACAGATAGCCTAGTACTGGTATAACAAAGTGGGAGTAAGACCTTATCAAAACTACACTAACATGAATCTCTTTTATCATAACTCATTAATGTGTTTTTGTATGAGTTTAATAGTGTCCTATAGACTTGATTTAGGTTTAAAGTATCAGTTCGAAAATTAATATTGTTGTCATTGAGCTGTATGTATATAATTTCACTAATATTCTGTTTGTACCAATTATTTTCATAGTCCACGATGTTTGTATTATCAAAATCAAAGTCATGGTCTGTCTCTTCGAAATGATGCTTGGCTAGGGCTGTCATCTCTTTTTTGTGACTGTTGGTAGTTCTGCAATCATACCCGAGTTGGTATAGTCTTTTCTTTAATAATTGTTTAGTCTGGCCAATATAACATGCTTCACATGACTTGCAATTAATTTTATATACCACATTAGACTGTAATTCATGTGGATCCCGATCTTTAAGTCAGGTGAATAGATTATGAACTTTCGTCGTATTATGGAAAACTACCTGTATATTCTTAGAATACCAGGACATTAAGTCTTTTAATTTGTAAGATATTGGTGTCATAAACGGCAGTCTAATATATGTTTTATTTTGAATCGGTAGATTATTAGTTGTATCAACGTTATGGATGTTTGTATTCATTGCATCATATTGAATAATTACTCTATTAATGAAAAATTTGGGGTAGTTGTTCATCAGTAGAATTGACTTAATTTTTATAATATTCTTTATTATATAATGTTGCGAGCATATATTATAAATCTTATTCAACATATTCCAAATCACGTTTCGTTTTTGATGTAGATACAAACTATAATTGAACCAACATTGAAAATATCGGACCATGAAACAATTGAAGCTACGATCTTTTTAGGTAACGCAAAAGAGAAGGTATTGCCTGTAAACAGAATAAGATATTTAAAATATGAAAAAACAAAATTCATGCGCGAGCTTGAAAGAAATGATTGTGCAATTGTGCTGGTCATGAATATAGACATTAATATTGATAACATGAATGACTGTGTACGTGAATTTAATAATGAATTTAAAAGGGTTGTAGGTGGTTTAATAAGTAAGTAAGTAATGCTAATTGCTGTCCATAAATGGTTCGATGATAGGTTAAGAATGAAAAAAAATATGAAAAAATGAGGAAATATGAAAAAGCTGTTTTAACTTATGATGAGGTTGATTGTATTGAATATAGAGTATGTAAAAAGAGTGAATTTAGTAAACGAAAAATATCGATCGCAAATGATCAAAAAGAAATGTGGCAGGTAATTAAAAATAATATATTGAAGAAAGAAAATGTGACAATATTTAAAAAGATACAATTTGGGAAGTATGTGAGTGTAGAGGATAGTGAAATGGCAGACAAGCTAAATCATTATTTTATACAGAGTATTAGAGACATAAACAATGAAATCGATTTCGTGCAATATGATGATTGATAACTTAATCAGTCAGGCGGAATCAAGATTTATATTTAGAGATGAAACTTTTAATGATTTAGAAAGAGACTGCAGGAAATTGAAAAATAAAAGGGATTTTAATATGATAAGTACAAAAATGATATTGGATAGTGTAGATGTGATGGGCCCCAAATTAATTAATATAATAAATGGATCATTCAATGCGGGAATTTTACCTGATATATGGAAAGAATATTTAATTGTTCCAGTGCAAAAAATAAAAAAAATCGGCAAAATGGGAAGAATTATGACCCATGAACATGCTTGAAACATTAGAAAAAATAATGGAAAAGATAGTAAAAATTCAGCTTGAAGAATATATAGAGCTAAATAATATTCTAACAGAGCAACAGTCAGGACTTCGTAAAAATCACCAATGCGAAACGGCTATAAACTGGGCATTGATTGACTGGAAAGAAGATATAAGCAAAGGCATACACGTGATCTTAATATTTCTGGATATGAAGAGAGCTTTCGAAATCACAGGCAGAGATATCTTAATAGGAAAACTCAGGCGATATGGGATACATGAAATAGAGCTAAAATGGTTAAATCTTATTTGACCAATAGATTTCAAAGATGCAAAGTAAATGGAACAATATCGGAAAAACTATTAAATAAATTAGGAGTTCCTCAATGATCAATATTGGGAGGAATGTTATTCATTATATATATTAATGATATTAGTGCGGTATTAGAAAAAATGTAAAGTAAAGTTATTTGTGGACGATGCCTTAATTTACCTTAGTGCAAAAGATGACGTAAGATCTACAATAAATACGTGTGAATGGTTAAAAATGAACTAACTTAAATTGAATACAAAGAAAACTAAATATATGTTATTGAACGGAGTGTATGATGGTGAATTAAGATTAAAAGGAAAATAAATGAATCAAGTCTATGAGATGAAATACCTATGTAGGTCTAGTAATTGATAGTGAACTAAAATTTAGTCAGCATATAGACAGAACATGAAAAAATTGTCAAAGAATATAGGTTTTTTCAATAGAATTAGAAAGAATATTGACTTTATGACAGCAATTAAAATACACAATTTAATGATAAAACCGCATTTCGAATACTCCACAACTATATTATTTATGGGGAATCAAACAATAATTCAAAGACTACAGCGGCTACAGAACCAGGCGATGAGAATTATCTTATGTGTCAACAGATTAACACATGTTCGAAGGATATTGGAAACTCTTAAATGGATGAGCATTACCCAACGAAATATATTTAACACTCTTTTATTTGTTTTTAAAATGAAATATGGAATATTACCAAATTATTTAACAAAAAGCTTAGTGTACGTTAATGAAGAAATGTTAGAGACCAGAAATCACTTATGTACAAAAGATTACAAATATTCAACAGTCTTCCAATAGATGTTAAGTTAGAAAAAAATATTAATGAATTTAAAAGAAAAGTTAATAACTTTGTAAATTTAATTATTAATTATGGGACAAAGATATGTGAAATTGATTGAAACATTTATTGTTTGCGTTACTGTAATAGTTATATACTAAATAAATATCATCTATCTATCTATGACTCACGGATAATTTTTTTTTTTCATTTGGTGTTTAATCTCAACCAATGGCTTCGTTAACAAATAAGCTTTGTTATAGTTTTTGCTTACCGCGTAGGAACTTGCTGCCCATAGAAATTATCTTCTACACTTGCATTTATTTACATTGTACAATTAAGATATAATCTTTTTTACTTGTACAAAAAACTAAGATGCAAGAAATAAACCCTTAAATTTACTGTTAAAAACTAAATCAAAAACAAGACGAAGAAAAAAAAACAAAATTATTCACTATTTAACTTAACTTGCGACATCTGCTGTATTATAAAGTAGCCTCAAAATATTTGGCTCCTAAGTATTCAAGTACTACTGCTTGAGCACATGATTTGAAAAATTCTTTCGTTGGTGCTGGCGAAAGATCTGAACACAACTGATAACTTAATATTGGGCGGTAATGAATTGTAAACTTTGATGGCATGATTGAAAAACAGGCGTTTAGTAATTCAGTATTCAGATCTGGGCAGAATGCAATTAACTGTTCTACAAGATCTCGTGAATTGAAGAATGCTGTATAGGTAGATTGAACTTCGGTGTTTTATAATTTTAACTACAAGGATTACCGATCGAAAATTCAATTAAAAGATCAAAACCCAGAAAAGATGTAGCGTAAGCTGACACGTGATGGTATCTTCTGAGGTGATATATACTATATCTAATAATGGACTTAAATGCGATCTGCTCGAAGTCCGCAAGGAGCGAAGGCCACCATATACTTTACATATTATTAATTTGATGCGATTACGCCAAGTGAGAGTGATATTGATAACTACGAATATATTACGGACACACTCTACGCATGGTATGACAGTGTCGTTAAGTACAAAAATAGAATAAGTAGACATATCAACTTTATTACGACACATAGCTAAACAATATGACTTTTTGGGATTCAGCATCAAAGCATTGTGAATCGTCTATAGATATAAAGAATTTAGGTCTTCATTGATACAACTAATTCCATCTTCGACAAGTTTTAAGGATCGCGATAAGAAAATTTGAACATCATTAACATAGAGATGCATGTCAGTGTGAGTAAAACAGTTAAACAAACTATTAATAAGCATGCAAAAAACTAGCGGGCCAAGAGCCGAGCCTTGCGGAACACCAGAGTTAATTCTAAGAAAGGTAGAGTAATTACCATTTGAAGACAATGTTTGATAACATCCGATTAGATAACTAAATATAAGCTTCGTTGAGCTTATAGAAAAATTAAATTCGGTAATGAGTATTCTACACAGGATTACGTGATCTAATGCTTTGGAGAAGTCAAGTAGCACCAGTAGAATTAATTTCTCGAAATCTGTTGCATTGAATACTTTCAAAAGGGCAGTGATACAACTATATCGAGTACGAAAACCAGACTGGGAGCCCAGAAGGTGACTATTGATACGTAAATAATAACAAATTTGCAAGAACATTAATTTTTCAAAAACCTTAGATAGGAACGGTAAAATGCTGATGAGGCGGAAGTCGGACCAATTACGCCCAGGCTTTTTAGGTACAGGTATCACTTTATAGAACTTGCAGATTTATGGGAAGGTTGAAATGGTAAAACAGGACTATATATTGCGCAAAAATTTTAGCAATCCTTGGAGAAATCCAATCCATACCTAAAGAATTAGACTTTATATTACACAAAACCGCATAAACTTCATCCGTAGAAACTATGAAGAAATGGACAGGAGATAAGGTACCTGAAGAATGCGCTGAAGAAATAAAATCACTGCAATTAGCAGCGTTAGAGCTTTGAAACAAAAATTTGACAATAAGCACATCAGGATCTACAGCGCATCCGGAATTACTGGCGGCAACTACGCCCGCTTTTTTTAGATTACTCCAGGGAGCTTTAGGGGTAGCCCAGTGTTGAGATAACTTAAATAATGTCGAATAGCATGAGTAGTGCGGTTGCTAAGCATCCTGTAGTTTTCTATGAAACTAGTGGTTTTATATCGCTTTTATAACCTCTGCACCAATGAGAAACGCACTACATACAAAATTTCCTATATGGATCGTACATAATCTGGGGCCTTCCTCTTTTGTTGAATCTTATAAATTATTTAAAAATAAACCAAAACTAGTAAAAAAGCTAGAATTGGTCTAAGAGCAGTTTTTATGATACCCTAAATGGATACCCGTATGTAATTTCGTACGGTCACCCATATGTGCCAGATTTATTTTTGAAATGGTTTTTCGCATATATTTCTAGAGCGGTTCGTCGGATAGAAAAAATGATTATACATTTTTTTTATAGAATTTCGTATTCTGCAGAGGTTTTTGGTACAATAAAAATGTCTACGACTAATAGCTTTCACAGTATTCATAAAAAACATGAATTTTTATATGGCATCACCAAGAAGGGGTTGCCTGATTTAGTCCATTCTTGATTTTTTTTGCAATTTCTATGAAAAACCACGAACCAAATTTTCGTATGGCAACCCTACGAAGGAGTTACCCGATTTGTCTCATTTTCGAACATAATTTTTCCACTCTTTAATCTTCTCATTGGGTTTATTTAATGCTTTACCATGTCCTGAAGATTCCGCCTAGAATATACAAGGAGGAGAAAATGATTACAAAATTATGGAAATTCTTGTTAAATATAAACCAAAGTTAAATAAGGATGCGTCATATAAACTCAGTATTCACTAGGCTTTCTCGGACCATTTCTGCGTTGGAAGATCATGACCTTATACTTCTCTAAGTTGACAACTAGGTTCCAATATTCACGAAGATTATTAATCATACGCTGTAGCTTGCATGGATCATCAGTCAATATGACAATGTGCTCAGCATATTTTAGCACTTTTAAGATAATATTACCAAGGTTAAGATCAACTTCCATAGAGTCCTCCAAGTATTAATAAATAGCGCAAACAAATGCGGGCTCACAGTGCAACTTTGTTTAACCCTCGATCTGGTATGAAATCCTGACGGTAAAAACTATCAATTCCAAACCTGAGCAAATGTACCTTCACACAGCTTTTGAACTATTCGCACAAACTTACTAGACATGCCAATATAAATGATTTATAGAAAAATGCACTGCGGTCAATTATTTCAAATGCTGTCTTGATTGAATGACTAACTTCAGCTGCACTCATTAAAGTAAATATATTGTCAACCGTCGAATAACCGCTTCGAAAACCAGCTTGATTCTCATTCAGAATACTGTAGTACGTTTCCCAGATAATTGCTCTATTATATTGCTCTCTATAAACGACAATCCGCGGTAATTTTCAAATCTATTTATATCACTTTTTTTATGAAGAGGAAAAATTATAGATGTGGTAAAGGAATCATGTATCTCATATTGAGTGTAAATATAATTAAAATAGCATACCAGCTTTACTAAAAAGCATTCTGGAGCATTCTTGTACAACCCATAAGGAATTCTATCAATTACCGGTGCTTTATTATCCTTAACTTTATAAGGTACAGCATAAAGTTCTTTTAAATGGAACTCATTGTCTAAGATGTTATCGTGTATAAGCGGAGCAGCGTAAATTATCGGTCTATTTTCTGTAACTGGACTCAACAGAACTTTAAAATAGTTCATTAGAGCATTTACATCAACACACAAGCCTATCGTAAATCCTTTACCGTAAGCTCTTTCGCCAAGGTCCACCAGGTCTTCGAGTCTTTCACAGAGTTAAGTCTATCTTTAATCGTTTCATAATACACCTTCTTTTGGCTTGCACAACATTTTAAAATATTTATTTATTTTTAAGTAGTATTCCCGCGCATAACTATATTCTTTCTTCAACCCATTCTTTGACCAAATTTTTAATCATTTGACATCATTGCCTGCCCTAATGCCCTCAATTTGTTTCTTAATTATATCAATTAGCTTCTCCTTATCTATTTGAGTGCCAATTTCAGTAATTAAAATTCTTGGTTTTCTTACCTTGGGGATATTAAATTCATATAAATCACCTAGGTGTTTCTGCACCACATTTTGTATCCTCTGTTGCTCATCATTGCTCGCACTTTCAATGGCTACTGCACCATGCTGCTTCGTTTTAATACCAATAAATTTTAGATTTGATGGATCTACCTTACTTTTATGTCATCCCTATAGTCTTGCTCCCATCTTGCTTCTTTTTAGGTTTCACTATTATTAGCGGTACGCTCTTAGGCACTAGTGGAGATGCATTCCTTACTACATCCGAGAACAAAACCTCTTTTCGCTTTTCGTTTTCCACAACCGTTTCAAACTTTCCCATAAATTCGCTATGATCATTTTCTTTTTTCATAATTATTGACTTGCACTCACTAATATCATTTTGGACACAAAACAAATTTTTCAAAGAAAGCTTTTTTGTAGTTAAAACATTCCTCACACACAAATAAAACGTTTCTTTTCGTTAGTATGGTATTGGCATCATAAATTCCGTTAGGTCCGTGCACCTTAAACAGAATATGTTCCCACAAAAACCATCGCATTTAACCTCACTTTCTTAATGTTTTGCGAGCACTTATCACATCTCGACATTTTATCGTTATTATCACTTTGCTCTAGTCGATCATCACCGCGATTTTACAATCACAGACCATTCAATACTTCGCTAGATGTGTACGTTTAATTCTTATATTCTTTGTTTTTTATCCACTTAAAGTTCTCATACACCTTTAATTTGTACACTGTTAGTGGGATCACTCCCTGATTGCACGAATTCAGGGGGTTACCACCACAATCATAATTCTTTTATTCTATCGGTGAAACTGCATGTACTTCAGCCCGTAAATATGTACTAAATCACTACGGAAAGTTCCGCGCATAGAATGAAACAAAACGCAATTCCAGATATGTTCCCTCTCTCTCATTACTTTATCATATTTTCGGTATTCACATCAGCGGTTTAGTTCAATATTCATAGAAAGTTAAAAGTATGTTGATAGATTTGTCTCATTATAATTGGTTTACATCGCTTCAGGGCTTATAAAGTAGTTTTAAGGTACATTGGTATGTAAGTTGGCACATTAAGAGAACGCGAGTGATTTATGCCGATATTTAAAATTAGTGCATCAATTTAATGTTAGTGCTGCAAAAAATGAAGATGAGATGGTGCCGTGGGAAAATGTGGCTACGGTAACATTAAATGAATAGCAAGGAAAATTTGATTGATTATCATAATCTGAATGGTGTGCTTCTCTTTATTGGTTCAAAACAAAGACTACAGCATAAAAGTAATGAAAAACTGATGTTTCCCTCCTGAAAGTGCAGGGTTTTCAGTTTTAGTAACGCTACCTGTCCTGCTCTTACACACGCAAATAAATCAATAGAAAACGCGACAGTGGTCATATTAATTTATTTATTTATAAAAAATTAATACGATAGTAAACAGATACATAAATCCAATTATTTACTACCGTTTGGTTAGCGCTAATTGACTTCAATGGAAAAAAAAGAAAAAAAGAAATAGAACCAACTATCATATATACATAAGGAACTTAAATATAGATATAGAGGATGATAAACAACAGTTACATTTGAAAAGGAATAGTATAAAATTAAATAATGTAATTACAGATAAATTTAAAAGTCATAGTTATACTATCTAAATTCATTTATACAAATCAAAAAGCTTAAGAAAAACTTAGGATAATAAAAATACAGATATAAAACCCTACTTATACACATATAGGAATAAAGCTAGAAATTAAATTAACTTTAATACGGTATAATTTAAGTTAAACAAAGTAGAGAAAATAGGGCAATAGAGCATACAGCGAGGTTAGTATACGGAAGCAAATAAAAATTAAAGTTAAGTTGAACAATTTAGAATGGAGAAATTATCCAGAGCATTAATTTTAGTTAAGAGGCTGCGCTTAAAAAACCCGAAGGTATCACTGAGTATATCCAAATCATTGTATAAGGCATTGTGGCCCCTTTGAATTCTAACCAAAGGTGACTTGAGATGCAAGTTGGTATGGGGTGGATCTATGTGAAATGTAGATAGCTGTCGAGTTAAATGGCTAGGAAAGCTAATTTTTAATTTGGACAAAAGCTTAGAGGAATCAATTATAGAGCCATGTAATATTTTAAATAACAAAATTTCATCGAGATAGGAACGACGTGCTTCTAGGGATACCATGGAGTATCTAGTCAATCTGCCGTCATAGTGTTCATATGAGCCCGTAAGTTTGAAGTGCAAGTACCTAGTAAAACTGCGTTGGACACTCTCGATTTTATTTTTGTATGTTGTGTAAAAGGGATTCCATATTGGGGAAGCGTATTCTAATATGGATCTAACTATGGTATTGTACATAGTTTTATGGGTAGAGGGTTGTTTAAAAGGCCTAGCACACCTTAAGATAAACCCCAGAGCTTTAAAAGCTTTATTGGTGATATTACTAATGTGAGAGTCAAACAATAGGTTATTATCAAATTGTACTCCCAGGTCATTTATTTCTGAGACACGGGTAACTAGAAGAGTGCCCAACTTATATTCCCAATTCAGCGTAGTGCGTTTTCTTGTAAAAGAAATGCATTGCATTTGTCCACGTTTAGGGACAAATTGTTATTGTTACACCATGAGAGTAGCTTATGGATGTCATTTTGGAGATACTGGCAGTCAGATGGATCATTTATTACTCTATAAATTTTAGTGTTATCAGCATAGATTAAAGACAAAGAGCAGAGTTCTTTGGGAAGGTCATTAATGTATAATAAGAAAAGAAGCGGGCCAAGAATCAAGCCTTGAGGTACGCCCGAAGTTTTTAAGATGAGAAACCATTTATTACAAGAGAGAGCTGTCGATTTGAGAGATATGATTGAAACGGAGGGTACTGTTAGAGTCAAAACCCATTTTCTTCATCTTAGCCGTTGTGATTGATTCTATCGAATGCCTTAGATATGTCCGCATAAAAAACATCTACCTGTTTAGCTTCATCAAGTGCTAGGGCAATAGAGTCTGCGAATAATGAAAGATTAGTTACAGTAGATCGATGTGGTAGGAAGCTATGTTGTTGTGGACTGATGTAGGGTTTTATTTGGGGCAGTAGATTATAGTAGATTAGTTTTTCAATAATCAAAGCTAAGGCATTAGAAATAGAAATAGGGCGGTAGTTTTTACTACCTTTTAATCCCCAGCTTTGAAAGCAGGGTAAACATACAAGTCCTTAAGAACGTCCGGGTAAATATGCTTGGAAATAGAAGAACTAATCAATGCGGTAATACGGTGCGATAGAACTGAGGAACAGTTCTTGCAAAATGTGTTAGGAATACCATCTGGACCCGCATTTTTGTTTTCATCTAATGACGTAAGTAATACTTGAACCTCAGTATGGTGTATGAGAGGGATATTTAGGGAGCTATAAAAAGTTTCATCAGACGTATTACGGATAGTCGAACTCAGGTTGTCATCAAATGTGGTCTGAAAGTGTTTAGCAAACAAGTTGCATATTCCATCATAAAGCATTTCCTTAGGGTAGGAGCCAGAAAGCTTTATTGTTTTTGTATAAGACCAAAAAGTCTTTGGGTTGGAGGATATGGAATTTTCGATGTTTTGAACATATTTTTTATAGCATATTCTAATCATGCTTTTTACTATTCTGCGGAGGTAGCTAAAGGTAGTTAAACCTCAGGATGCTTGGATTTTATATACTTTAATCTATATTTTTCCTTGAGTCTGACAGCTTGAATTAGGTTCTGAGAGAACCAGACAGGATAAGTGCTCCGTCTCTTCGTTATTCGGGGAATATAATTTTCAACTACCATGCTGAGATGATTATAAAACACTTGAAAGGCTTGGTTTACCTCAAGGTGCTGCAGGCACGTGAAGTCAATTTCAGAAAGAAAATTATTAATAGTATCATAGTTAGCGCGCTTGAATAAGCGCTTGTTAATTTTTTCAGCAAGGTGGGGCACTTTCTTAGTTTTCAGATGTAGTAGAAGAGGAGGGTTGTGAATATCGACACGGGAAAGAGGACAGAAAGGCTATGTAACATCAGAATTACCCAGATGGGCATTAGAAAAAATTAGGTCCAGGTATCTCTGATTGCAATTTGGAATGCAATTTAGTTGTTCAAGTTGGGAGAAAGACATAAAATTTAACAAAGAGAACGTGGTTCGATTATTTACGTCGTCAATTTGCATTGAGTGGATACATCACTAGCTGACCAACATATGTTGGGAACATTAAAGTCTCCTAGAATCAAAAATATGGCATTGCTCGCAGCATTTTGATAAACGTTGCAAATATTGGCAAAAATGGCATCATCAGAATCATGAGGAGAGGATGGACGAATATATAAACAACAAATATATAGGTTTAAATTGGCAGATTTGATAACGACCCACAAGTCCTCGCAAACAGACTAGTACGAGTTGCCTTCAGAGAGCGATCAACTGCAAGGAGGACACCACCAACATTACAGGTCCCCAGAGCCTCATGATTCCTATCTCGGCGAAGGACTTCATATCGATCATCAAACATGTCACCACTATTAACAGAGTCAAATAAAAACGTCTCAGTAAAGGCAATGATGTGATAGTTATTGGACAGGACTGACAGCTTCAAGTCTTCAGTTTTAGAGCGCAGCCCGCGGACATTTTGGTAGTATATGTTCATTTTGAAGTTATTTTTTGACGAATAGATTCAAGTGATTTATAATTAATAACATGGTAGACGTTAGAGTCTTCCGTACGTTTCAGATAAATTTTCCCATTCTTTACCCAAACAAATCTAAAATTAAGTTCCTCTTTAAGCAATTTAGAATCATAAAGTAATTTCCTTTTATAAGCAGTTAGGAATTCATTTATGAAAATCCTTCCTTCACCTTGTATACCTATTTTTACAAAAGTTATGTTTTTATTAATCTTATACGTGGCAATAACCCTATCTCTAATAAATTCATTAGTGTATTTCACTAAAATTCTAGAAGGGCGTTCAGTATTGTTATCTCTCCGTTGACCTCGATAAGCTTTAACGATATGAGTGTCTTCTAATGGTACTTTTAGAAAGCAGTGGATTTTCCCAACGATATCCAGAACATTTCGGAAGTAGATGCAGGGACATTGATGATCTCAAGGAAATTGGTCAAATTCATCTCTTCAGCGTGATTGAGTCTCTCATTTAGTCTGTCAATATCACGATGTAAGCCAACGTTTTCCTCTTCGAGCTTTTTCATTCGTGTGCTATGTTCATCGAGGGTTTTAACGATGCTCTTAAGTTCAGTAAAGCTCGTGACAATTGATTTAACGGATTTATTAAATTCCATCTGTGCTTGGTTTTCAATGTATCAATATTGAGAGTCATCTGATCTACTATTTTATTAAGAGCTGAAACAGATACGTTCACCTCCGATTCAGAGTCAAAATTATTTGCAGGAGCATCAAGTAGACAGACTGAGCACTTAAAAAGTGCAAAGTTACAGAGAATTACAATGGTATGCAACGAGACCAGTAGCCAAAAGGAAGATGAACAACAATAAGCAGGAAAATGTAATGTGAGATTCCAAGACGGATCCAAAAATTTAGAAATAAGTCACTAATAAGCCAGAATTCCAATTGTCAGCAACAAATTGAGGGTTATATTGTAAACTATTCCAACTAATAATAGTCCCCAATTATCAAAGAAAATTACTTTAAAAAAATGAAAAATAATCACGAATTGATTAATATGACAGCCGACAGGCACGGCTTACTCTGTTTTTTTGTGTAGGATTTTGTGTTAGTCTTTACCCCTGAATTTTTTCCCGACTGCCTAACCTTTTTCACTGGAGCTGGAAGCCTTCGGTTCAGGCCTCCCGAAGAACATTTTCAGTACTTTTGTGCTATCAGGGCTGATCACCTTCAATTATACCACTATTTAACCCAGTTTTTTACAAATTAACAATAATTATTCGGAGCTATGTAAAACCTATAGTATATGTTAAGCAAAGTAAAATTATTGAGAAATAAGGAGTAAGAATTCTTCATTCGAAGTGACTGCCTCCAGGCAAATACCTAAATAAAAATAAACAAATAATAATAGTGTGTTCCACAAAATTTTTTTATTTAAAATGTAAGACTCTTATTATTCGGTATTTATGGTACATTTCTTTTAGCTTGAATTGCTTATTCTTGGTATACTAGTACCCCGAAGAACGAATACTCAAAGCAATTAAGCACATACATGGAGGATAAAGGTAGTCCCCGTGCCTAAGTTAAAAGTATTCTTAAGTACAAACTTTCATTACATAATATTAATAACAGAAGCCCTTGAAAGGAACCTGTCTATCATATACTCTCCGCTTTACATCCAAAGTCCATTTTGAAATAAATTTGTATAAAAGTTTTTAAATTTGCAAAAAAAATAGTCGTAATTATACAACCCATTTAGGAAAAAAAAAATTGGGTCAAACCCAGAAGAAAAACTACCATCCTTCAGAATATACTGCAACTTGGAGAAAACTAATGGAACTTCATGATCCAGTAAAAATACCAACATCCTCTCTCGCCTCCTAGATCACATAATATTTTAATTAAAACCGCATTGAAATTGGAAAGATAAACTTAGTGTCTATGGTGTAGGTGCTGGTGTAGAACAGAACCAGAAGTTTTATTAATTTGGCTACAAACAATAAAATTCTTATTTTACAGACCGATAAAAACTTTTTCTTGAGTTTTCTAAAATTATTTTCGAATTGTTTGACACTAATGAAAGGAGTTGTTCATGATTCTCAGGTTTAAACTACTATCTATTTGTGGCTTGAATAAATTAAAAGTTTCAAGCAGTTCACTCCACCCACGTAATATAGATTCCAAGTAATTACATAATGCACACAAAAGCAATAAAAAAATCATGCTCGCGCTCGTAAAATTTGAATGGTAATTGCTTCCGAGTGGTTGTTTTAATTCTCTTCTGTCCAGCATATATATATTTATGTGTGTAGTTTATCAACCCGCATTAGCCATACCGATGCGGTAGAGGGGAGCGGACGAAATTATCCTTGCATGCATAAATGGGTAAACTTGTTTAATTAATTGTTATCCTGCAGTCCTCGGAAAATTGAGTGAGTACTAGGTATACGTACATACTCGAATAAACAAAAGAACATTTTAATTCTCCGCGCATTTATTTTTAATATCTTCCTTTGTCCGTTAAATTGCAAGTAAAAAGTGTGCTAAAAAATTGTGTTTAATAAATGTTGCCAAGCTTTAAAAGTAATGAAAAATAAAATTTGCTGTACGAAAATGGAAAAGAATCATATTATGCAATTTATATAAAAGCGGAGGATAGAGAGATGTAATAAAAATCCCTTCCGCATAATTTATGATTGCAAAGGTTTTTTTTTTTAAACTGAAGGCAACGTATTGCATTTTGTTTTTCTTTATGCACGGATGTATGTATGTATGTATATAATGAGTTCGTATTGAAAGAAATAAATCAGTTCAGTTCAGTTCAATTCATTTATTGTTTATTAACCCTTGTGTCAATACCTACATACCTGGGTATGTTTCCAATTTTGAGAATGAAAAAACTTTATCTAATCTTTGAAATTTTTCATCCATCACTTTAGTTATCCTTAAGGGCTCTATTTGTAGCTAATATATGCTATAAAATTTCGAAACGTATTCTGTGGCTCCTCAGAAAATAGACCTGAATTATAAATATACGTTACCAAGCTGAAAGCATACCCAGATATGTAATATATTTTTTAGGAATGAGGATTGAAAGGAATAAAAGAATAGATTTATTTTTAAAAATTTTTATAGAATTTATTATGATAAACAATTTTTTACATTTGGGGAATTCTGTAGAATGCTCTGCACATACAGGCTTAGTGTACATTGTGCAAGATTTTAGAGTGGGTCGCCGCTTACCTTCTTCTTTGCAATTACCGCAGTTACCTTTTACTTTAAGTCTGCCTGTTTGATCCCGTGCTGCTAGTTCACTTGACGTGGATGTAGATGGGATTGGTATTGGGTGTCCCATCATGCATTTGATAGCAGATCTGGTCCCAAAGTTCCTCATAATGTTCGAATTCACTGCTCTGATCTGCACAGCTGGCATTGTGAGGGCTTCACCAAGATCTTGCAGAAACGTACGCCTCTTATTTGTCTTTTGGTTAGGATTGTGCGTATCGTATATAATGAAGGCTGCCAGAGCAGCCACATCCAAAATATTATGAAAAAATGCTAGGGTCCAGCGCAACGTACGTTCTCTTGGTGGTATAATGTCCTACCATCTTATCCATATTGTCTACGCCATCCTTGCATTTGTTGTAAAAGGATATGATGTCGGGCTTTTGGAGGACACCACTAACATTTTTATCGTAATGGACTGTTGAAAGCAAAATTATAGATTTTCTCTTTTTTGGTACGTAAGAGTAAATCGTGGTTTTGTCACAAAATCCAAACTCGCTAGAAAGCGGTATACGCGAAGTTATAGCTTCCATTTCTGTAGGTATGTAGGTATGGTTTATTTTTTTTTCAAAGTTCCGACCTGTCCAAGATTCCACGATATCAATAAACGGGCAAGCGGTAATGTTATGAAAAAATTATCAGCAATAATAGTTCGCCCAGAGTTCTTGTATCGCTGCACTAAATCTTTTACTACTCGTTCTCCTTGGTTCACATCGCGCTGATTATTTATTTTACCAGTATAAATTTGACCTGTCAGCGGGTACGATGTCTTCGAATCACAGGCCCACCAAACTTTTATACCGTATTTTGCAGGTTTTGATGGTATATATTGAGTGAACTTTGTCCTTCCTCTGTATGGGAACAGCTGCTCATCAATGATTATACAATCATGAGGTATGTAGTTTTTCCGCAAATTTCCGTTTAGCATTTCCCATATATCTCGAATATGGGCCGCTTTATCAGTTTACGCTCTGCTGGCCCGTGATAATTCGTTGTCAAAGCGTATAAACCTTGAAATGCTCCAGAAGCGATTTAACGACATACTCGCTCGATACAGAGGGTATGAACTCATTTTCCATAAATCTGAGGTATTTTCAGAATTTGAATGATGGACACCACAGGTGATTAAAATTCCCAAATATGCTTCAAATTCTAAAGGAGTAATCGGTTTCCAAACCTTCGGTATACCTGAAGAATGCTCTTCATTCCACTTAGCATAGCTCCTTTGAGCTTTTCTGTTTCTCTGATAATTACATCGCACATTTCTGCTGTTATAATTTTTTTTTAATGTTTCAAGTGTCGATATTAATGCCGTTTCCTTTGTAGGCCCAACTAATTGGCGAGCAATATTGTGACTTCTTATTCGGGTGGATGCAGGAGCGTCTTTGTACCAATGTGTTCCATCGCGTGCAAAGAAGTATTCCTCAGAGCATTCTCTTGCTACATTCTCTGCTTGCTTATCGTAATCACTATCGTCGGTATCGCTATTTACTTCTGGTGGAATAATTTCATTTTCCGCGTCCGAAAATATATTGTCATCAACAACCTCGTGTTCAGAATCCAGAACGGCTTTATGATCTGATTCATCTTCCTGTTTTATTTCATCTAGTAAACGCTCAACAGAAGCACTCTGTTCCTCAGCACTCATACTAAAAATATATATGAATATGTAGAAAAGGTTTGACATTATTTTTCTGGTATAATTACAGTCCAAATCGCGTACAAACAATGTTGCGGAAGAAAATAATATATAGAAAAAATCACTAATAAGTTTGAATTATTTACTTCGCTGTAGGTTTTAACTGAACTGTGAATAAAACTGCAGTGAAATGATCTTTTAAACATTTCTGCAGTTCACGACTGATAAAAGCATAAACCATGCCTACTCACTTATATTACAACTACAATATTACCGCAAGTACGAGGGAATTAGTGACGGTCCGAAAGGAATATATTACCTGAGTGGTATCGATATTGCTTATAATGACCATGATTAGACAGTTCCAGTATGAGGTATGCTTTGCGGTCGATACCTCCAACGATTTATGATCAAATCAGTCCTTTTGCTACCCTTGTCAGTCAGTGGAAAAAGTAAAAGCCGGTCTCAGGAATGAAAATTTACACTTAATATGAACACATAAACAAATTTTCCTTGATATACTTGAAAAACTGCATTCCTGCCATCAACAATTATCCTACCTCCAAGTTTTGTAAGCCATATGCAGCATACCCACCTTTTGAAACAGGCCTAATCACAAAAATAAATTCTTAGGAAATGTTTGACTAAATATTCTCCTTAGCAAAAAAATGAAACAGTTCCACAGAAATATACGGAAATATGGTTACATACCCGGGTATGTTATGGGTTCGTTTACGTCATTTATTTTATCCATTGACACAAGGGTTAATAGAATTATACGTTAAATAATACTTCATAGTAGGCGAAGTGATATAAGTGGACATGGGATTATATGCAGGGCTGCCAGATTCCCTGATTTATCGTATTTTCCCCAATTTTCAAGTATAATTCCGATTACCCGATTTTGGCTCTGTTATTTCCGATATTCTACAGCCTCTTCCGATTTTTAGAGATTTTCACTATCAACCCATATTTTGTTATATTAACGCTTCTAACACTAAGCTAAGGAACATGAAAAGTTGGTAAAAGCAACGAACTGGTTCCTATATATACATGCAAACGCAGCCGCGCGAATCAATGGAGAAATGTGGGTAAAAAACGGAAGATATTGCAGATTAGAGCTCAGCTGTGAAATCTCATGAAATTGGGTCAACTTCACATTTTTTCCATTGTCACATTTTATTTTAGTTCAGTTGATTTCACAATCTTAACCGGGTATTTTTCTAATAGGATCTCCGCTTATTTAGTTCTTCTCTTATGTGATGGATAAATTTACAGTAAGAAAAAGATTAAGGTTAAGATTAAATGCAGATATAAAAATATTTACATAATCTTGAAAAACTGTTGATATTTCTTGAAAAGGAGGACTTTCACTTAGGACCTGTACCACGGACAGTGCCATATAATTCTGATTGATTATATCATGAAAGGTTTGAATTATATAGCTTTTGTAATTTTGAGTAAAATGTATGTGCACTAATTTTGCAAACTGTGCCAAAATGATCCGAAATTAAAAAACTGGTTGCTTGAAAATAAAAAATAATGAGAAAACAAGCTGAGAAATTGATTGGACGCGGTAACCTTAAAACGCATTTTATTGTCCAAATTTTTTTTACAGAAAACAGAAATGTTTTAATATTCATTTAGGTATATGAAAACAAGCTTAAACGCTTTAATTCTAAAATCTATTAAAAATAGTATAAATCAAACTGATAACATTGAAATAGGGCAAATGGCAATAAGAATGTTAACATAAGCCAAAATATGCACAAAATATGCATTATCAAAAAAGAAAAATGCTTTGCTAGTGGTTAGTATTTTACTGTTTAAATCAACATATGAGTTAAATTTAGATAACAATTTAAGCCAACATTGGTAGTAATATTTAAAAGTCAACCAAATACATAAGATAGAAATAAATAACTATAGTTTTTATTGCAGTATCTTACAATATACTTTTTTAAACTTTCAATTTAAAATTTGTGACTAACAATAATTTGTACACCGAAAATGAGCCGACGTAAGAGGGGAAAATTTAAAGTTTGGCGCCAAATCCGCAGAAATTACCTCACACTGTTCCGACTGCATCATAACCTCAAAGAATCTTAGATCATCAATAATAAATTACAAAGGTACCTACTTATCTAACATTCAGAGCTCTTCACACCTCAGCATCTAGTCTCTAGTTACTTTCCATAACGTTCTATCGATGTGAACTAATCCTGTAATTAAAAGAAATATTGTAAAATATTTGAGCATAAACAAAACATAGTAAGAGAACATGTAACGAAACTACACCGAGATAGATATACTTTAAGTGTTAAGTTTTGGGTTGAATATGCACATACTGATACCGTTGGGACACATTCTTCTTGAACTCGATCGGTGTGGTTTTGATATATTTAAAATTCTGTAATTATTTTTTATTTTGAATACATTGCATTAAATCTGTAATTTGAACCTGTGTGTAATAAGAATCAAATGAAATTATAATGTTAAAAAAAAAAGAATCAGTGGTGTCCTTTTTATTTGAAATTATTAACTTGATCCTATCGAACACATACAAGCTTTGACCTGTGATATTATTGTAAGCATTTAATTGCTTAATTGCTTCGAAACTCGGATTTTAGGCAAGAACAGTGTCTAACTTATTTTAGAGCTTTACCGAAAATGAGCCTCGAGGTACATGAATTACATTCACCACTTTTTCTATGATTGCAGCAATTGAAATATAAATCGGATTATCTATGGTTTTTATCTTTCAAAGACGTTGGATATTTCATCGTTCTCGCTTACTATCTAACACATTTGAAATTGATAAACTCAACCTTTTTTGCTGAATTATACACTATAAACGAGAAAGTACTATAATATGCAATGACGTTGCAAAAATGCAATTTCATGCAATTGCATATGTAAACATACAAATGCATATAACCCAATGTCTAGATATAAGTATTTAGGTGCTCGAGTTTTAATAATTTAAGCCAAGAAAATAATACGTCAAAATTTAAGAAAAAGTTTGTAAGCCACCTGTGTATCGAGAAACATGATTATATATACGAAGACTGTATATTCTTCATGTGAGCGGATATCAAATTATTCGATTATAAGCAACGTTGTACAAATGTACCACAGAAACTGTAGAACTTCTGAAGCAAGATAACGTAAAAGCAATCGGTTTGCAATAGGCGCTTAACAGCAGGCAGTTAGCAATAAGCAATTTTTTATCGCATTTATACGAGGAAAATCCAACTACAGTAATAACAGAACCAACAGGTAATAACTATCAGTAAACATGTGATTTAGCATAAGACACGGTAGTATTATATGAGAGTAAAGTCTGAAAACTACCACACATTTCATTTATTTGCGGGAAAGGAATTGTGAGATTTATTTGCCAATTGTTTTATCAAAGCCCGCCAATCACGGCATCACGATTTCGTGAACATGTGATGCGAAAAATTTTTATCCACTATGCGGCCAAATTTATACTCGCAAAAAAACAACAGGACAATCAATCAAGGTAGGAATATAACTAAGGATAACTTTTTTACGACACTGCTGCTGGGTTGACTGTAAGAGTGTGCATGCAAACATTCGTTTGGCGGGAGAGTGTAGCTCTCTACGTCGACGCTTTCTCATGCAGTACCCAAATATATAGTCAAACACGATATCTTGGTATGGCAACCCTACCGATGTGTCCCATTATCAAACTGTATTTGGAATTTTCATGAATACTCTGTGTACAACATATGAGCTGTCCACCTCGAAGCCTTCTCAGGCAGCTACCAAGTATACATAGTGAAAAACAAAAGTTGTGTATGGCATCACTAAGAAGTGGTAACCAAGTTTAGCCCATTTTTGAAATTTTATTTACCATTTCTATGAAAGCACCACGTAGCAAATTTTTTGCATGGCAACCCAATGAAGAAGTTGCCTGATTGGTCCCATTTCTGAATTTAATTTATGTTTCTCTTTAAGCAAATTCCATGTACACAATTTCAGCTCTCTACTTCGACGCGTGAGGCAGTGTGCAAATATACAGTGAAAGCCTAAATTTTTGTATTTCAACAACAAAAACGGGTGGCCCTATTTGGTCCATTTTTGAACTTGTATTTGCAGTTCTCATGAAAACGCCGTGTACAAAATTTGAGCTCTCCACGTCGATGCGTTCCCGGACAGTTTTCAAATATATAGTGAAAAACCAAAGTTTTGTACGGCAACACCAATAAGGGTTTGCTCGATTTAGTCAATGTTTTAAATTTTATTCATTATTGCTGTGAGAACACCACGTACGAAATTTCAGCTTTAAACGTGTACTCGTCGTCAGGCTGTATCTAAATATGTATTAAAAAACGAAATATTTATATGGCAACCCTACGAAGGAGTTACCCGGTTTAGTACATTTTTGAACTTTTATTTACCAAATTTTGTTAAAACGCAGCGTATAAAATTTCAGCTTTCCACGTCGACGCCTTCTCAGGCAGTTTTTTAGATCTCGACTACAGCGCCATCTATCGTGTCCAAAAGTATCCTATATTTCAAGCCGGAATCAACCAAAACCAAATAGTAGACGAACGGACAGATATGCAAAAGTCAGAATAGCTGAAATAAAAGTCTTAAGATTACGGGTGGGGGAACAGGAATTGGTGTAGGACAACTCCGTCGCATTATACTTACCTAAAGTAATTAGATATATATATGCATATATTAATAAAATGTAATTAGATTTTTATTTTGTCTGGTGTAAATAGTGTCTACCTTCCACTTACTCCAGTAGATGAACGAAGTACCAATATTGTGTCCCATCCAAATATCATGGGAGTGTAGTGGTAGCTGAGTTCGGATTACCTGAGTCTCTTTCAGTGAGAATTTCTTGAAATTGATTTCTAATCTATATTGGCAATTTTAAGGATAATGCCGAGATAATCAATATATAAATTTTGTAAAGCGAGTAGAGTCAACTGGGTAAGTACAATTTTATATGTACTTACCTAGCTATCTCAGTTGTATAAACGTTTGTGGATCTGTGTTAAATTTTACGTTTTGTTGATTATGGTTTGATATTTTGTCTGCCTTCACTGTCTACTACAAAGACGTATTTGATGTTATTGATGATATATTTTTCTTCTCAGGCATCATCGGGTATTTCTGACAAGAATCCTTCTATCCTCCGCTCGACACCGCCAGTAACATCTATTCCTCGGGCTACTTTTGGTCAATTTGCTTCATGTCTTTCTCCTACGCCTGATTTAGCGCACACCGAGTTCGAACCTGAGCCATTATAAGACAAAAAACATCCATTTACAACATTAATAAAACTAAGTCAATTAAATTTTCAAAATTTACGTAAGGAAACAATTATGTAATCTCCTAAATTGAGTTAGAAAAAAAAGCCCAAAAATGATTCCTACAGTCGTGACCACCGATTTCGTGAGAGTGATGCAAGGGAGACCACCTGATGCCCAAGTCGTACCGAAATAATGCATAATGTAGAGGAGCCTGGGGTTCTGAAGCCTCACATCTTGGCAAATGCTCAAATTTGTGCGGGAGGTATAGCAATTTAACAACAGAATTTGAACGAAAGCGGCAAATTCATTCCGGTTAAATACCAATCATACAGGAGGGAGGAGATATGTAGATTGCCGATTCCGTAAGTAGAATTTCCGTGCGTTTTCAAAGCTCGCCGGTAGATGGCAAAAGGGGGTATGCAAAATTTTTATAGATTTGATTTTTTTTAAATAGGTAAATGAAACCCGATCTTCCTGAAATTTTATACAGAACATCTCTTAATAAAAGCACATCCATAAAAGAACAGTAAATTGGATTAATCGTTAAGTTGTAGAAAAACATTTCGAAATGAATTTTTCAGACAGAATTTCGGCCGCCGAAAAATAAATTTCGCAAATTGATCAGAAGTGGAGGGAAAATATGATAAACAAATCAGAAGAAAATCACAACAAAACTAGCAAAAGGAATTTTACAAATCGGATTCGGGAAATGACAAACTTTTCCCCATTGGTGTATACTATATGAATGACCTTTTAACATTGAATTTACCATTCAATTTTGATGAGATTTTGTACGAATATTCTAAACAAATATTGGAATATAAAAAAAACCCTCACCCTGAGAAAAATAATTTGCATTTTTATATTTTTATTATGATATATGGTAGTCGGTTACTACTCTGTAACCCGCTGCCGTACAAATCTCGTAATAGTTTCAAAAAATCATAAAAAAAGCTCATAATAAATTTAGCAAAACAAATTTTGAAAGTCGGTTGGAATTTGACGGAAAGATAAAGGATGGTAGCCTTACATTATGTGCAGCTAACTAATGTAAGTTGAAAGTAATTTAGCAATCCTCGCAATCTTATTTTGGACAATGCTCCTAAACTCATTGGGATAATAACCTCTGGTTTTTTGCATATAAATGCTAACAGATTATAGATAATTGTAACGAAAAGAAAGTGGCTTTAATGTTGCGAATATACCCGCAAGATGGTAATTATCAAAGTTTTCCGAAAAGTGATACTTCTAGCCTCCGGTTCACCTACATTACACATTATTTCGGTATCGCTTATTCCTCTGGAGCTTCCACTTGCATCACCTTCATTTCTAGTCAAGCCCAATATATTCTGTGAATATGGACGAAATCATTGTTGATGAGTAGGGTACCTTTAGGGGATTACCTTGTCAGGGTGATGGCTGCACTTCCGAGTTGTTCTAACGATAGACGGAATATAGAATGCAAACTCAGTTTGCTGACGTGTTTCAGGAGGATATTGAACTTCGTGAAAGCTCGAGTACGAGCTGGCTTGTAACATTTGAGCGAGATGGAATCAATTCTGGGTTGGTAAAACCAGTACTCCTATTGGTTTATTCGGGCAAGCTCCACCATTGTATTGCTACTGAAAATGAAGATTAGTTCGGACTGTCGTTATGACCGCCAGAACATAAGCTATTAACCAAGTTAGTTGTGTGACCCACTGTGGTGGGATAAACAGAGTCGTCCTCTTGAGACGTGATCCTGAAGGCTAAATCGATATTGATGTGCCAGTTACCAGAGAAACTGCAGTGGGAGGCGAAATTTAGTCCGAGCTGCTAATATGATAGTCGGTCTTGAGGGATTGATACTACGGACTGTGACTATCATAGTTGGAACATAAACTAGTGACTACGCTGTAGATTGGCCGATTACAGCGGTGAAAAGCGTCGACCTCTTAAAAAGCAGGATTGCTGAAAGTTGTCTCGGAAAGTTTCAACTGTAGCTGAGGCGGACAATCTCAAAGTAAAACCCTGTAGGCCACTGCGACGAATAATCCAAATAAAAATCTTCAGACAGTTTGATTTGCTGTAAACTCTGAAATAAACTTTAATATCTTAATATACTAAAACTCCTTAGATCTTGTCCAAGAGGTGTTTGCTCTCTTTTTTTCTTTTTATTATCTTTTTAAATCTTATTTTTTCTTTACATCAGGAAATTTGACAATAGGATTTTTAAAAACAGACTGGCTAATTATTTTTGCTTTTCTTTACATATATTTAAGAACGCCAACCTAACTAATTCCTTTTGTCATCAGCAAAGTATTTCGCATTGTTTTTGCCATTAGTTGTTTACAGTGGTTACAGCGGTTTATCGGATGTCGGCGTCAGGCGAACTATTGTGTCGCGTCGCCACAAACCTTTCCTTGTAAGACCAATTCTTGGGATACATTAGATTAATGCCCCTATGCAATTTCGTGTTGAAGTTTGATTGTTATAGTGGATTTTTTCACCTATTACGAGAACGGTTCGTCTGAAAGTCAAAAAAAGTTATAACCAGGGACCGAAAGTAATTATTATTTTTCAATCGTTAAGAATGAAAAAATCATTTAACAAAGGATATGAAAAATCGGCCGGGGAGTAATACGTTCGCATAATTTTCTAAGGTAAGTGAATATAATATGCGCACCCTAAGGGATTTTGTATTTTAACCAGATAATGAAGATATAAGAAACCGCAATTATATATCATAATAAAGTACAACAGGTTTAGAACCAAAAAAAAAAAAAAATTATTTTGAAATATTTTTTACCTAATTTTGAAAAAAATGTGTAAATGGCCATATTGCTAACACGGTATTGGTAATATGGCCATAATAATGAAAAGGTCTGAAATTATAAAAAAAAATGATCTTTTACAAGTGAAATATTTAGTTGTATATAAGTAGTACATTAGGTAAGAATAAGAAAGTAAAGAGTTTGCATGCTGGCAATAAGAGCATAACGTGCTAGCAATATGCCCATAGGCTATTGCCAACCCCACGATGGGGGGCATATTGCAGCACATGAGGTAAAAATTAAATAAGGCTTTTTTTATCTGATGCTTTACTGCGAATCAATAAATTTTTTCCACAATCTAAGGTGCAATACCGATGCATTTTTAAATTCAAGACATTGTAAGACAATAGCACTTTTTTTTATTTACTTTTTTAATAAAATACTTACCTCGTAAATATTAGGACGACATGTCTTAAAAAAGTAATTTTCGCTGACACTACTGGCTGTGCGTCACCTACTAATCCGATTTACAGTTCATATATTACAGTGGCATAATGGTAATCTATGCGTATGACATTTTCCGTCATCTTACGTGAAATAACCAAACTACGGCCAGTGGGCATATTGCCAACATGTGTATATTGTATTGACATACCTTATCTACTTTTACTAGGTGCCAAAATTCGAAAATTTAATTAATATGAAAAAAAAGCTATACATGTAATAATTATTTTAAATTTTAATTTAAAAATCTCTACTAACCATGCAGCCTGAGCTCTAGCCTTTTCACACATGAATAAAAATCACATTTCAGTTTATCTTCTTAAAATCATCAAAATCATCGGAATTCAGTTTTAATTACTTTTTCGATCAAAAATAAAACTCAACACAGTATTGCAAGTCCAACTTGCATCACTTCTTATTACTAAAGAACGACGCAACGTGAAGCATTGAATATGATTATAGCAATCCAGTTTGAATATCCGCAAAATCGGATTAGCGGAACCCCCTTTTCAATATTGAGGGGTAGAAATTTTAAAATGTGCAAATAAAGGAATTTATTCTACAATTTTGAGCGATGGGGCACAGAGTGTGTAAATTTATGTTATCCACGATCTTTTACCTGAAATG